>CAJQZN010039616.1:0-34406 GCA_907164685.1 Colias eurytheme | reverse complement strand
AATCTATTTTACAAAAACTATACTTAATAATAATTATTTTTAATGTTGTTGTTAAAAAAATATACAAATTTCATAAATAAAATTTAAATTATAATATTTTTTTTGTTAGATAGAAATGTTTTACCTGAAATGAAACGCGTTTGACAATCGCTGTAGGTCAATTTGACACTGTCATAACAGTAAGTTCGCGTTTCAAAGATAAAATGGAGTAAAATTTTCCGATTTTCAAAAATTCGTGACTCAAAAACAAAAAGTTTTCGCGCTGTGAAATTTCAGATTTAGGTTCCATAGGACAATAGCTAACCACAAAAAAAATTACGACTCTCAACTCCACGCCCTATAATGTACAGTTTAGCCATAATATGTAGTAATTTATAATGTCAAATTGTTTTTATTTTTTACTTTTCCGTTTTTGAAGTCGGTTGTTTTTAACGCAGTTATTTTTATTTCCTTACTTGAATAGATTTTTTAACAAACATTACATAAAAGTGTTTGTTTTTACGCAACCGTTGACATCTTTTCAACAATATTTTTTCTCAAAACATGTTATACGAAGCCAGTATGAATACGTCACATATTCTCCACCACAAAGTGTGTGTTGCCGTCATAAATTGACAATCTCCTGCATTTAACTATGACATTATGACGTAGATGGTCAGGTGGTGCTAGGCAAAATATAATACATGGCTTTGAAGTTAACGCAAAGTTAAATTTCTTTTGACATAAATCATAGACTTAACATGATTTTCTTAATATCTTTAGACATATTATATACGTGTAGAAAAGCTTAATTTCTCAAAGGAGAAAGTTGCTATTACCATTCTTTATTATAAAAGTTGTACGAAATCATATCATTGTATGTCATTTTATACTACATACTATAAATAAATATGCTCTTAAATTTCGCTAGTAACGTTGTCCATGCATGAATAATAATTTACAATGAAGGTAAATAAGTTTTCGGGAGAATTTCATTGCTTGCAAATAACTTCTATTTTCAGTTAAACTGCAAGCTCTGTTGTTTATTTCACACATAATTTTCAACAATCTTCAATACCAATTTCATCAAAATCCCTTACGATTTTACCTAATCAATAATCATTTATCCCTAATAGACCGGGAGATACTGACACAAAATTTCGAGTCATTTTTTACAAAAAGTTTGGCGAAATAAAAATTTTTTGCAGATTTTCGGCGGTATGGCGACCATTTGGAATCGTCCGAAAAGTATGGCATGGCGATTTTCGTAAATGGCTGCACGATGATAGTTACCTGTGCTAAAGTTAACCTGGTACAAATGGTTGAATGATTGTTTTATTTAAATCAACACATTCGCGTCGTTATGGCGGGCTGTAAGTCACACCGGAAAAGTATGGCATGACACTACCGTCTACTACTTTTTTATGGGCTATCGGTAAATTCTAAAATTTTTGTGTTACAAATCGTTTGACTTTCGCTATTTTTCCAACGAGTTCGACAAACGCCCACGCGACTAAGACACCGGTACCAGCGTTCACACCATCATTTTTCTTTTTGTCATTGCGTACTAAGACCCCTGTAGAACCGCCATCCTTGTTACAAATGACTCGAAATTTTGTGTCAGTATCTCCCGGTCTATAATCATGACATTCATACATACACAATACAGCATACTTTAATAACGTTAAAAAGCGCACATAATCTCAATAACGCTCGCCTTTTTATTTATTTTACACCTTCAAAGGCACCGCACTTTTAAAAGCACTCCTTTGAAGCGTTCCGTTTTAGCAATCCTCTAGCGGTCTAGGATTTCCTAGAGCCTGTGAACTATGAGAATTACGTGCTCAGTTTAGACTGTATGACACAAATGGGCTAGGTATAGTGCCTCTTGGTTTTATGAAAGACTGGTTTATTAGGTGGATTATGACATTTTGGGTAAAGGAGAATAAGATAAAAGGGTTTGCGATCGTTTTTGGAGTTTTATAGGGTAATGGACAGATATATCTTTACTGAATATAATATACCTACATTACAAACCCTTATAGGAGGCCCGTTCCAGCAGTGGGAACGTAGATGGGCTGATGATGATGATGACATTACAAAAGACAATTTATAGAATTATAGATGGATTAACTTCTATTTTAATCTGATTAATATTCGGTAAGTATACCTACTATCTTTACTTGTAAAAGTGTGAAACAAATACCAATAGATTTTAATATATTTCAATAGATTTCAATAAATAACATATTGTAGCACCTTCTTAGCACAATAGCGCACAATGATTAAAACAGTAAAAAATGTTATCAAATTTCATTAAAAATGCATTTCAACAAAACATGGTTTTGCTATGAAAAATAGCAACAAACGTCCAAACGAGTAGGTACTTTCACCTAAATCTGTCCAAAACAATGCGTAAATAGACAAATTCGTGACTTTGTACTGACGTAGATAAACAAATTTCAGCTCGGGATCGTTAAAGGGTGCTAAAATAAGATTTATTCGACCATCGGTGACGGGGAAGCGCCATGATGTATGGACATACGTTCTGTCACACGGATATATAGTACTGGAAATGATAAATTTTATAAAATGGATAGATAGAGAGAGAGATAGAGATTTGTTTAAACAAACTTAGAAACAATTTATGATAAAGGAAGTAAGCAGTTTGATTGGAATAAAATACAATGAAACTGGTTTTCAAAATTTATTCGACAGCTGTAAACTACATCAATACATAGTATAAAACAAAATCGCCATCTCTGTCCCTATGTCCCTATGTATGCTTAAATTTTTAAAACTACGCAACAGATTTTGATGCGGTTTTTTTAATAAATAGAGTGATTCAAGAGGAAGGTTTTAGTATATAATTTATTATGTTTTAGCATTTAGACAAAGCGGGCGAAGCCGCGGGCTAGTATTATTATAAAGGCTACGATATTTCAGTTAATCAGATAAGCTTATAAAAGTGAAGAGAAATTTCAGGGGGTTAAAAATTACTAAGCTAATTTGGTTTACTAAATGTAAAAGTTATGTCACTCTTTCTTATCTATTATTAGTTCTCTAAAATATTCGTTTAACTTTCGAATGTATGAATTGAAACACAAACTGCGGTTTAATTTAAAGAGAAGGGATTTACGAAAAATGGCTGTTCCTTGATAACATGTACCTAGTATGTAAGCAAATGCGAAAAACCAGTAAAATCTAGCAAATTTATATCTACGTTGAAGTCTAACTTGTTGGAGACAGCATCGGATAGATTTATATATTTTCCATTGTTTTAATTGTGCTCTTAAATTTTTGTGATATATGGACATCAGATACCAATAAATATATCGGAGGTTCATAAAATATTAAACCTTTGTTACACAAATATTTTAAAACTTTTTTATAATGTTTGCTTTTAGTTTAAGCACACTGACTCACAGATATTAGAAACTAGCTGTGCAGTGCTTAGCTCCTGTTGGTCTTAGCGTGATGATATATAGCCTTCCTCGATAAATGGGCTGACATCGAAATAATTTTTCAAATCGGACCAGTAGTACCTGAAATGAGCGCGATCAAACAAACTAACAAACTCTTCAGCTTTATAATATTTAGTATACATATTATTTGAACCAACAGTGAACGTCAGGACAGACAGCCTAGTTTTCACAAAAATACCTTTTAGGCATTGGATATTCACTAACATAATAATATCTGAAATAACATTATCTGGGATGACTAGCAAGAAAAACAGAATAAAATCTAAGTACCATATCACGTAAGCTTAAGAGAACATTGTATTTCTTATTTTTCGTAACTTAATATTTGGATAATACCTTTATGTGGAATATATTTAGAATCAAATGTAAAAAATCGGATCAGCACCCGTGTAAACAGGATTTGCAGTATTAACCTTAATAAAAATAAACCTATGATATTAAGTTATTCCTTAATATATTTTGCACAATACTAGTTAATAGGTAAATATTTATAGGTAGGTATATATAGGTTTTATAGGTAGTTTTTGTGGAAAAGAGGAAATTAATCCAATCATGGGGTACCCCTTAGGCACGTTAAACCGAAAGAGTAGAAGAAATTCGATTGCAGAGATGGAATCATGTGTACCTTGCAGGTCAGGGCACTGCTGAGAGGAAAGACGAATGAAAAAGCAGGTTTGATATGATCTAATTTTTCTATTAAGTATTAAATATATCAAACCTCCATCGAGTTAGGTATCCGGTATCCTAGATATCCTTACCTATAAACTATCGGGATAATTGCAGCAATAATAAATGTACTTATTCATTCATTAATTCATTCAATAACTTCATTTATTTGACGCGATGAACCAACAGTCACGTAAGAAACTAAACTGTTTTATTGTATCTTATAGGTACTATTTATTCCTTAAAAATAATGAGCTGCGAAAGGAAAACACGAACCATTCTTGGAAACATCAGATAAAACAATAATAATAAAAGCAGGAAGACGCCAAAATCATTACGAACTTTCCAAAGACCGTTTATTTTTATCATTCATATTAATTTTTAGTATAGATCGTTATTTTTCTGTGTACGTTCATGTAAATGTATTATTACCTGTTACCATACTAAAGTTTTGCACATTCTGTAAACAGATGATATTTTCTGGAATATTAAGGAATATTTTTCTAAACTAATAAGGTATTTTCTTGTGTTTGGTTTTACGCGAATTACATTTATTCATAGTCTCATATTTTCCCCGTGACTATGCTCGCTATAAACTGTTCGAAACGTTCGCGTTGCGTTAATTATTATTAATAATAAAACATGTTTAAAATCCGTTAAAAAGGCTTTTATTTTTAACAAATATGATCAAGAATCAAATATTTCACTCAAACACTACAAGAAAATGAGAAAAAGTCTTATATTCTGTATCGAGTGATTCATTCGTGTCGTACCCGGAAAAATCTAGCGTATGTAAAAAGTAGAGTAATCGAACCTTTGATGTATCCCCGTACCAAATTTCATGCAGATTTGTTGTTTTACGTAAAACACAAACATCCATCCATACTCGAAAATTTCACTTTGAAAATACAGGATATGAAAAAGGATCTGTTCTACATAATATTATAGTCATACTAGCTATGCCACGCGGGTTCACCTACGGAAGAATCCGCGGGCAAATTGAATAGCTTGTGTAATTCTGATACATAAGCTACATCACTGCCAAGTATCATCAAAATCCGTTCAGTAATTTTCCCGTGAAAGAGTTACAAACAATCCGTCCTTACAAACTTTCGCGTTGATAATAGTATTATCTTCTTATGATTAGAAAGAAACAAAGAAAGAAAATACATTAATTTGTACTTATAACACATACCTAAGCTATTATTTATAGTATTATTATTTATAGTCTATACTAATATTATAAAGCTGAAGAGTTTGTTTGATTGTTTGAACGCGCTAATCTTGGGAACTGCAGGTCCGATTTGAAAAATTATTTCGGTGTTAGACAGCCCATTTATCGAGGAAGGCTATAGGGTAAAAGTGGGATAGATGCCCCTCTTTTTTAAATAGCCTCATAATTTTAAAAACATGAATCTTATACGAACACTTTGTATGAATATAGCTAGGTTAATTATCTGTTTTGAATTACTATATATATTTTTTATCCTATCATTTATAGATAATGTGTAATAAATATTTACGTAGAACACCTTTTTTGAGGATAGATGTCTACCTAGTTGGATAGTTGCCCCACCATGAAAATACTAAGGAGGATAGATGCCTACAGAGTGGGATAGATGCCTTACATACTCTATAAACGCGAAATCTAATAAAATTTATATGATAAACCAGTAAATGTCATGTTAACATAGTTGTTCTGTTGTCCAAAAATATACTTGCGCTCGCACTCCTTCTTTTCTTTTTTATTTTCGTGGCGTGGTTCTCCTACAATCAGTATAAGGGCAGATCATTAATAAGTAAGTATACATAACAAAAAAAAGCAAATTAAACGAGTAAAATCGGTTAACATAGAGAAAACCTCTGACGCAATCAGGTAAAAATATAAACAGTTCCTGTGATTATCGATAATAACATACAGTAAATATGTATTAAGGGATAGATGCCCTTATAGGCCCCTAAGGGCATCTATCCCTTGAAAAGAAAGGGGCAACTATCCTTTTTGATAAGGATAGCTGCCCCAGTATTTTTTTTATTAAATAAAAACAAAAGAGCCACTATTTTCACTTAGATTTGTACTTAATGAACTAGTGTATAGACATAATAAGAAATATAGTGAAATTTATTTATACTTATAAAGTTATGCAAAGGCAAATATCCTTTACTAAACCCTACCCTACCCTTTTTAAATTTTAACGTGTTCGTGAAGTTCGCCCCGGATATTATAACACGCACTAGCGAAACACGTCTTCACCAAACAACAGCTCATGCGTACCCGAGGTGCGGGGTGATAGGAGCTCCTATTTAAATCATTAATTCGTAGTCACGACTCTGGGAAGTGAGGTTTTTTGAAAATGGGGCATCTATCCCCGTGCGGCATCTATCCCACTTTTACCCTAGGCTATATATCATCACGCTAAGATCAACAGGAGCGGAGCACTACGGAAAACTGCGGACCACAGCTAGTAACTACTACACGAAAAATAGCTTTCATACAGTTAAAAATAACTTCTACACAATTTTGTTAACATCGACTCTGCAAGAACAATTTTTAACAGCGTGTGAATGGCCAGTATGCAGGTAACACCAACTTTACAAAGTTAGTACATGTCGTTGAACGTTGTTAAGCATTACTTGTTTCGCTGTTTTGTTAAAGTTACATGCTGTTTTAATAAGTTTAAATTTTAAATTCTTGGTTTAGAATAAGGGCTTGGTTATATTATTAAATTAGTTATCTATATAATGTTCTGTGTTTGTTATTATAGAGATATACCTATATATATTGAGAGAGAGTTACTAGGATAAGCACATAGGGTAGATTTTATCCCTGAAATCCTACGGAAACGGAAACTATGCCGGTTTTTGTTTGAGGTCGCGGGCGAAGCCGCGGGCGGAAAGCTAGTATATTATAAAGAGGTCGTGTCGTAATACGTTTTTAGGGGGTATCTTTGGAAGTGATCCGATCATGAAAATCCTTTCAAAGAGAGAGACGCTACTCAGGAGTGGCAGATACTATTTTTGTAGGGATTACTGAGTACGTATAACTGTAAAATTCATAAAATTAAATACTGTTTATTCATGTTTTCTCTGGCTCTGACTATTTTACCACCTGTGTACGTTCAGGCCGCATTCTTGTACACATACTATTCCCATTCCATTCACATTCATTCCCACAGGAATACATTAATTAGAAACTATATAACTAAAACTACGAAACAAAAAAATGTTTGTAACACTAGATTTACATTCAGTGATATTTTTTTGTAATGTACAACGTAAATAGTTTCAGAACTCCCTAGTGACGAAAATATGCTTATTTTTGCCTGAAGTCAGTAGGTATATCACCAAAGAATATTACCATCTGAGTTAACTAACTTCCAAGGCTCAGAAATCCACAACATTCAAATCTACACAAATCTTAACAAACACACAATTAAATTTATCCTTAACAAAAATCCCAACAAATATTTGATTACACTAAGACCCATTGGGTTGGACAAACATCTATATTTACTATAGTTTCGCAATCCCCCGTACCACGATATCTTTAAGCAGTATTATTTCCAGTGAGGGAAAAGGACAGCGCTATAGCAGTCGTCTAGCACTGTCACTGTCCAACACTGGTAATAATACTGCTAAGACATGGTAGCCCCTCAGGACTGTTTGTCATGCCTGTAAAACATTGTCCCTTGCTGGATTTGAATAATCCACATGTGTGTTTGGGTTGAGGCCTCTATAAACACACGAATAATGGTATAGGTAAACGAAAAATACATATTGGGTTGGCGGGAAAAATTATTGTTGTTGTAGACGAAGGCGTTTGGTGTGCTACGATAATACGTGCGAAAAATTGATTCGATTTCTGTGAGATAATAAGCGCTTTTTGCTATATTGTGAAAGCTTTAAAATCTATGCCATACTAATTATTACTAATTACGTATTTTGATAAATAAAGCCAATAAAACAACCTCAATGTCAACGTATAATAGTAATATTATATTAACTAATAGACTATTATTTGTAACCCAGTTGTTAGCCCCACTAATATTTAAGGTACAGATGGGCGTAGTTTCAAGTCATTTCAGGTACTTGTAACTGTATTTTTGTCTGAAATTAGGAAACAATTAATAACACAAAGTAAAACATAATATCAATAAAACACAAATAAAATCTTTCGCCTTGCGCTTAAAAGCTTAAATTTGAATCTATATTAAATATCACGACACTTTTTTGTAACATGTGTGTTTATCCCAAACAATTATCCCAAAACCATGCAAACATGCATGCATGGTCACCCTTAGAAATTAAAGACTTTTTAACGGCGACGTATCTCCCCGTGACCACGCTCGCTGTAAAGTGATCGAAACGTCGGGAAAATAATATAATGAATAAATCGCGTTTACAATCCGTTAAAAGTCTTTAATTTCTAAATGTACATATAATACTCGCGTAAAATCAAACACTAGAAAATACAATGGTCGCCCTACACAAATCACGGATAGGCAATGTTCGATCGACCCAGATAATCCGGTAAAAGCATCCGTGACTAATGATCAGATTTGATATCGGGTATTTCTAGTAAATATGAGTTTCAATGGATTTTTGAAGGCTTTCAGGAGAGTTTCAGTTAATTACTTTAAAAGGTTTTTAGGCAAAAATACTTCCTGCGCGTCAGTTACTTATTTTTATCCGACTTTGTAAACTGGGTTATCGACTAGTATTGATGACGATTAGACATAATAATATTTTGTACCTAATGATCGCATTATTAAATAAAATAATTTTTAATTCGATATAGTTTCCAAACGTTATTTGAAATTTCTCTTCTGGCTTCTGACTTACAGCTTCTGGCTCACTAGCGTAGTACCTCGATTAAAAACAGTCTACGTGCCAAACCACCATAATTTCTGTATTTCATTCATTTCTGATTAACCATTTGCATATAAGAGCAACATAAATTTATTCATATGTAAATTTATTGTTCATCAATCATACAAACAAACACCAACATACGAAATTTCACTAAAAATAGGTTAAAGCACTGATTAATTCACTCCTTCGTTCCATATTAACCGACACCGGCTTTTACGGATGTACCTAATATCCGGCCAAATGCGCGCTTTAAATTCTTCATAAACCAATATCCAAATGTAGGGTGACCATGACTTAGTAATAAGCGGAAATTATTATTTTTTTGTAAATATGACAAAAAAATGGCAATTTTTAATGAAGGAGACTTTACTATAATGAAACTTGAAGCATTTTTCTTAACGAAAAACCGTTTCTTTTATATTTTCATTACATAAGTTATAAATAATAACTCGACTATTACGACTATTACATATTATGATATTATTATGGTTTCTCATAGCAAGTAGCCATCATTGTAAAATATATCCCTATTTAAATATTATAATTAATAAAAAGTAATCAGAACTTTTACAGACACTGTCAGCCCTTGAAATGGATCACGAAATGAGATGTCACATTGAATCTTTTCCTCTTACCCCCTTTCCTATGACATCTTAAATGAATAACTCACGTGTAAAGAAAAAAAATTGTGTGCGTGTACATGAAAAAAATTGTGTGCGTGTACACACGTAAGAAGTGAAACTTCTTTATAACCTTATTTTTTAAAAAATAATTTACTATATGCTACTTGACAGAAATACGTCGAATCACGCGTTGTAGGGATAAGAACAAGATGGCGCGTAACGGAAAAATGTCACGCGTAACGAAAAAATGTAACACTAAATTTTTTTCCAACCCCGATAAAGAAGTTTCACTTCAAAACCTCTTAAAATATCCAAATGTTTTCAAGTATCGTAATATTAAGACAAGGAACATTTTGCTTTTTGTAAGTATGCTTTCAAATTCAAATTCATTTATTTATAGCTTGAACACGTACATTTCATGTTTTCTTATTACAAATAGAATTGCGTTACATTTTAACAGTTAACTTTTACCGAGCATAAGTTAGTTTATGCTAAAATCAAGTCTATCACTGGGCTACGATCCTCTACGGCATGTCTACGGCTCTACCCATGTGCTAACAGCTTCACAAATTCCTTAAAATAACTAAAGAAAAACATACGATATCGCTGGAAAAAACTAGTTCAAATAATTTAGTATTTGCTCGAGCCGGGATAAATCTCGAACGGATCCATTTATTTATTCAACAGCTAAAGACAATAACTTTCAGCTTTGTTTTCTTTGCGGCGTTGCGTTTATGTTACGGATTTGTATCGAGTATGAAAAGCGGTTTTGTGAATTTTGCAAAAGATTTTTTTTATTTTTTTTTATAACCAGCATCATCAACACTAGTTCATTCTTTTTCCACGACAGGGTAACCGAAAAGTAGATATTTGGATAACATTTTTATTGAGAATTCTTTTTTTTTAATATGCAGGGAAAACTTTATCACTATACCGTTCTTTTCCACAGAGGGAAATCTGAAGGTGGCTAAAAAACTGGGGTAATATCGTATTTTAGGAGAAGGAAATTTGTATAGACAACTAGATGATTAAAAAATATATGTATACAGCTATAAATTGCTAGTGTATTTACTACGGAAAACTACTAAACAATAATCCGGACAATTCCCATTAAATTCGGCGCAAGCAATAAAACTCTGACCGCGAATTAATGTTCTGTTAAAGGTCAAAATCCTAAAAATCACTGTAACTATTTATTACTCACCAAACTACATAATGTTGAATAGTTTTCAGAAGATTGCTCTAGGCACCTAAATTACTGTGATAAATGTATGTAATTATAAATTTCTTATTACTATGCCTATGCTAAAGATTAAAGCTTTATTGGTATAATTAAATATTAATATTTCAATGCTCTTTTCTTAGTTTTTCAGGCAGTGATAATTTATGAATAAACCTGATGATATTTAACACAAAGAAAGACTACTGGAACGATTTAAAAATATATATTTCGATTAGAAAGCAACATGTTTTTTACCGAGTAACATAGCTTCTTTACCTTTCTGCTTGGTTTATTTTTATTTATCACCCTTTCTTAGCTTCCCCTGTATGTTTGTACGTAAATTGTTAACGGCTGAGCGACGTACACGGACGGCTCGAGCGGTCGGCGTCAACTGCTCGAGCCGTCGGTTGTTGACCGCTCGAGCCGTCGCTACCAACCGCTCGAGCGGTTGATTTTCGGACTAGTCGAGTCATTGATTTTCAGGGAGCTGTTAAACAGTCAGATTTAATTCAAATTTTGGACACTTAAGGATCGGGGACAATACAATAATATTATTTATCCTAAAGCGTGTTTTCTAGTTTTCTCATATCTAGATATAGGTATTTAATATATTCAACCGGGTGGAACCACAGCTCGCTACTTCAAAATATTCAAACAATAGAAAAAAGGCAAAATGACCATTCCACAATAAAACGTTGCGAATTATTCACAAGTTAACAGGAATGTACATGCGAATCTTACACAGCTATATCGAACGCGATAAAAACGGGGTGTTGTATAAATTATTCATAAAAATCTTGACTTTTACCGGGCGAGGTACGAATTTAGCTTTGGATACGGCTTGTAATTTGATTGAAAAAATAGGCTAAACCTTTATTTTTTTTAAGCTATTGCATTACTTCTATCGCGGGCCTTGAGCGCGGGGACTGAATCGAGAAATTCCGTAACGAAAAAACCTCACGCCCCCCACTCCGACGGGCTCGGAGGTGTGGCTTGAAGGCATGCTATGCAATAGCTTTACCGCGGCAGTCCCCGAGTGCCACACGTCTTTTTTTAGACGACGCGTAAAACATATTTTGTACAATCTGTCACAATAATACCTAATGGTAGATAGGTATTTAAACATTCCCTTTGTCACTATGTAAATAGTGCATATGTTTCTAAAATGTAGTAGGTACTAAAACACTATATTTTAGAGTTTCGCATATCCCAGATTATTCAAATGGTGTAAGGTAAACGCACGCACGTTGCAGGTGAGCAGAATTTTTCAGACAGTCAAATTTTTCACCATTTTTACGAGGGAACCTAATGTACGGAACACAAATATTTCATCGGCTTTATTATCTCGCTGTGAATTGAGCTTTTATATTATATTGTTTGTATGATTTTTCATGTTTTTGCTTTGTTTTGTTTTAATCCAGTTTAATTAATAAAATGTTAAATCTTTTAAAATTGATTTAAAACGAACGCTCGGAATAGAGATACTAAATGTTGATTTTGGTGTGTGTTGAAAAAATGTACACCGAAATTAAATATAAATGCTGTAGGAACCACATGCATAGCTATATATTTATTTGAAGCCTATCATAATATTTCGAACTGCAAATCAAATTATTTTAGATTAATTAATAAGACATTATGATAGATAAATATTAAAACTTTTAAAGATAAATTTTGGTTATGGAATAAGCTCTCGTGATTTGTTTATTTCTACCACTACTAATACTACTATTACTACTATAGGTACCTAATAAAAGAAGAAGAATACTACACAAAAAGAATAAAGTAGAGAATTAATTTTACAATTTCGTCAGTAAAAAATGACTTCATCCTTATTATTTGCTTTACAATTCTAAATAACAACACATAAAACCCAAATCCGGTTTACATAAAGCACTGAAGACAACACAGTAAAACAGAATAAATTGTAAGCATACCTATGTCGCAAAAAGATAAATAATCGTCCATTTGTTAGAGAAATGCAGGGCTTAGTATTAAAGTCACGTAGCGCCGCGGTGAAAACAACTGCACTGTTTCCACACTAATAAGGTTAGTATTTTAAAATACTAACTTGAATTGTATGTGATAATTCTTTTAACGTGTTAAAGATAACGTGTTTAAGGATTTATGTATAGACTAGATTTCCGCCCGCGGCTTCGCCCGCGTTTTCAAAGGAAAACCCGCATAGTTCCCGTTCCCGTGGGATTTCCGGGATAAAACCTATCCTATGTGTTAATCCAAGTTACCCTCTATATGTGTGCTAAATTTCATTGTAATCGGTTCTGTAGTTTTTACGTGAAAGAGTAACAAACATCCATACACCCATACATCCATACAAACTTTCGCCTTTATAATAGTATATAAGAAGATTTTTAGAAGTAACTAATCGATATTTTGTATATTGTATTTGACTCTACATATAGACTACAGGCCCATGTTGAAAAATTTATGGGTCATTTGAACCACCAGGTGACCTATCTAGAACGATATAAGAGCATAAAATAGTAAGATTTAACACTATGCTGTCACTTTTAAGTTGTCCTGAGTGCAGATGAGAATTCGAAAGTACAGGTAGAGATTTTTTCCCCTTGTCTCCATGATTTTTGTACGGCTTTGCGGAATAATGGATTAAAAGCTGTATTGAAACAGTATGATACAGATGCCGTAAAAAAATGGTGGTCCACAAAGTCGGAATTTATTTTTTTTTTCCGACAATTGCCAGGGTAAATTTGGTCATTTGATTTTGTACTTTAGAATTCTCACCTGCTCTTAGCTTTAGTTAACTTTAGTTAAGTTAAAAAGTTACAGCATAGCTATAGTGCCGAATCTTATTATTTTATGCTCTTATATCGTTCTAGATAGGTCACCTGGTGGTTCAAATGACCCATAAATTTTTCAACATGGGCCTGTAGTCTAATAGATTCGTTGTCAGATACCCGAAATATCTAGGTACTCGATTAATATTTAATAAATAATGTTTAGAATCACCCAAATGGAATTATTTATCTAAACAATATATAGGAAAACTAATTGAACGAATAGAATACTTTTTGCACCACGCTTCCTTTTATAGTACCTGCAGATGAGCATTAGTTAAGGATTTTTAGAAATTCAGGGTTCTTATGGGGATTGTAATTTGCAGATAAGTTTGTCCGTTTAAAAAAGCTTATAAGGTCGCAAGCAAAGAGTATTATAATAATATTATAACCACTTATAAAATAAACGATCATTATATTACATATATAATATCTAACGTACGTGTCATCATAACATAATCAAGCAAGAAAATGACATAACCCTGTTATAATTATAGCCTGTTTGCATTCTCGGCATACCGATAGCAATTATGTTCCAACTTCGTCAATATATACGAGGTTTCGTGAAACTATATTACGGGAACTCGATCGGGCAGCTTGTATAGTTCAATAATGGAGAAGCCTTAAAAATGTCAGTATAGATAAATTACTGAATTTCAGTGTAAGTTATATTACTGAATACCCGTTGGTTAAAAAGATATAGCGTATGTTTTTCGGTAAAGATGTAGCTTTGTACCTAATGATTTGTAATGATAATTTTTTGTAATCTATATATCTTATATATAAAATTCTCGTGTCACAATGTTAGTCTGCATACTCCTCCGAAACGGGTGGACCGATTCTCATGAAATTTTCTGTGCATATCGGGTAAGTCTGAGAATCGGCCAACATCTATTTTTCATATGTACCACGGGCGAAGCCGGGGCGAGCCGCTAGTAATATATAAAACTCAAAGGTGACATTATATAGTGATCTATCAACGCATAGCCCAAACCACTGGACGTATCGGGCTGAAATTTGGCATGCAGGTAGATGTTAGGACGTATCCGCTAAGAAAGGATTTCCCGAAATTCTTGCGGGAACGGGGAAAAACGGGGATGCACGTACAAAGTCGTGGGTGGAAGCTAGTATTCTATAAAAAAATACATCTCAGCTCTACCTTCCAAATTGATGACATTAACAAATATAGAGTAGCATTTCTTAGTCCGAGGTCTCCAAATAGAAAGCCTTATTTCTTTATACTTTTAATCCTTTTCAAACTGTATGACTTAGGCTAAGCGCTACTAACTAAAATATAATCTATACATATAATAAATCTGTAGAAGGGCCAATTCTATACATTTAAAATATTGAAAAAATAAATAGCAGGGGCAATGCATCGATACCAAACCCAAATATGTGATTAAAAAAATTTTTGTCTGTCTGTCTGTCTGTCTGTCTCTCTGTCTGTATGTGAAGGCATCACGTGAAAACTAACGGTTCAATTTCGATGAAACTTGGTATAATTATACCTTATTATCCTGGGCATAAAATAGGATACTTTTTATCCCGGAAAAATACGTAGAAAAAAAATAAATCTTAATTTTTCCGCGCGGACGGAGTCGCGGGCGGAAGCTAGTTTTTTATAAAGTAAAAAGCGTTCGGCTATAATTGCTATAGCTAGCTTAGTATTGCAAAAATAATAAATGTTGTGTTGGACTTGACAGAAAATACCCACATTTTAATACTTCACACACTATCATTCATCTTGTAAATAGTTACTAAGAATAATATTTTCGTTATATTTGTGACGTCATATTTAACTCACAGCTCACACGACACATTTTGTATAAATACTGCCACATCCCAGTATAGCAAACATAGAGATTTCTTTAAAAATACGTGCCTGTTTCCATTTTCATAAATAACTTTACTACAGTATTTTTTTATGTTTCGTTGAATTTTGACATACTCATATACTTTCACAAACTCAATATTAAGATTGATAGGTCCTTACTACCACATTTTCTTCCCAAAAGTATACCAACAAAATATTTATATAACTACTATCTTTTTTAGTATAAATTATATACTAAAACCTTCCTCTTCAATCACTCTATCTATTAAAAAAGCTCTATCAAAATCCGTTGCGTACTTTTAAAGATTTAAGCACACATAGAGACGGACAGCGACTTTGTTTTATACTATGTATTTTGCGTATGAAAAGGTAATAATATATCGATATATATTGTTTCTTGTGTGTCAAGACGCCCTTCATGAGACAAGACCACGCATAAAGACATACTTGACTCACTTCCTGACCTTATATGTACCTGTACCTGTATATAATAACCCGTGACGTCATAGCTTTCATTGCTCATGTATGGTCTTATAAATATTACATTGTTAATGAAAAAAAATATTGTTACGTAGTTTTTAGAAAACTTAGAATGTTTTTTTATTGAAAAAAAATAATTTTAGTGTAGAAAAGTAAAGAAAGTACCTATACATAATATTATTAAGTATTATTGAGTTGGTAACTTACATTGATGATTAAAAGTTTTTTTTTATTATTAGGTACTATCTAAATTGATATAATTTATGATTCCTTTCCAATTAAAGGACAGTTAGCTAAAAATAAATTCAGTTAAAGGCATCCTCAAAAAAGTTCTTGATAAAACAATATTATGACAATATAATGTTATTGATATTTGAATAAGAATTTATTCAATCCCATTCAGTTATTCAGAAACTAGCAGACATGCTAAATATGACCTAATATTTTGACAGACAGACAATATTTTATTTATTTATTTATTTAATTATTTATTGCACACACAAAAGAAATAGAGACACATAAAGTACAGCTAATAGGAAATAATGTGTACAAACGGTGGCCTTATCGCTAGGTAGCGATCTCTTCCAGGCTACCGTATGTAATAAGTAAGGAGAGACGTTAAAAGGAGGTGGGTGAGCAAAAAACTTCATACACAATATTCTTAAAATTTTGGCCCGCGCAGCACACCAAAAGCATTACGCTAAAAGCGCTTATAAAATCTTATTATCTTTCAGGAACCTTCGCTTTCTAAGTATTTTCTGTATAAATACGTCCGAATCATAAATACATTACAGATATTTCGATAATCTTTGCTTGCTAACGAGCGACTCCATTAAAGTTTTCCGTTTAATTTATAAGATACAGCGATTTAGATAAATGTCTGATAATGCAATTGAGTCACTGTATTTTAAGTTATTGCAAAGCTTCTGTCGCGGGCCTTGAGCGCGGCGACCGAATGTAAAAATTCCGTAACAAAAAACCTAACACCCCCCACTTCAACCGGCACAGCGATGCGATGCTATGCAATAGCTTTACCACGGCAGTCCTCGAGTGCCACACGTATTTTTTTATCGATCTGGAGCTGTTTATGGAAACTAAGAAATACGTCTATTTAAATAAAAAAAGACGTGTGGCACTCGGGGACTGCCGCGGTAAAGCTATTGCATGCTATGCCTTCAAGCCACACCTCCGTCACACCGTGCCCGTCGGAGTGGGGAGCGTGAGGTTTTTTCGTTACGGAATTTCTGGATTCGGTCCCCGCGCTCAAGGCCCGCGATAGAAGCTATGCAATAACTTAATAGAAATAGAAAGAGTTTTATTTGCCACCATGTAAAAAAATACAAATCTTCATAATCTAACACACAGAACAAATAAAAATAAAAAATAGCAATGCTAATAGCAAAAAGTTCTCCCTGTCAGCAGCACAGCAATCTTTTTTATAAGTAGGACGATGCGTATGAAACAAATACCCATGATCGTGCTAGAGGTAAGGTGTAAATGCATCGTCCACTATAGGTATGTTTAAAATATTTATAGGCATTTATTTAATATATTTTTTGATGTTCTGGACTCAGAATGATAAAATTAATTCAGCAAATGATTGTATTGCTATAAGTGTAGTGTGTTTGATTTAAATCTATCCGTTTAAAGTGGGTCAAAATCGAGTCTAGTGGAGCCGATTACATAGCGTGTTAAAAAGGAATAATGATTAGAACCCTCTAGAACCTAATGTTGAGTGTGAGCTTTTATTTATTGTATAAATCATTGATTGTAGCTGTAAAATTGTTTTCTTATTACGAAATTAAATAAAAAATATAATTTAATACAATAGTATCCTATCTTACTAATGTTATAAATGCGAAAGTTTGTGAGGATGGATGTATGTGTTTTACTCTTTCACGCTAATACTACTAAACCGATTACAATGAAATTTAGCACACATATAGAAGTTTACTTGGATTATCACATAGGATAGGTTTTATCCCGGAAATCCCACGGGAACGGGAACTATGCGGGTTTTTCTTTGAAAACGCGGGCGTAGCCGCGGGTGGAAAGCTTGTATCTAATATTTTATGGTACGCCTATGATGGACATCTTATACGAAAATGGTAACCTACCTTTATCCCTGCAACTCTATACTTTTCTTCAAACTTAACTATGCAAAGAAATTTGATAACCTTCTCATTTTATTCTGTCTTTTATAACTTTTACTATACAAAAACTATTGGTTAAAGACGCACCTTAATGAGTTTCATACTAAAATGTATAATGACTTTGGTTTTATACCCTTTGTTCATTTGTTTTATGAAGGAAAGCTATTTCTTGGAATATAGCTATGTTATTAGACAGTGTGATTAATAATGTTTTCAACCTTGAATACCCTAAGTTGATCTTTTCTGTCGTCTTGTAAATAACTATGTCTCCCTAAATGCATCTATTCGATAATGTAATATTTGGAACGGCTTATCGATTTTAACGCTCACTATGATAGTTGTTTAGGGCACCTTACTAGTTACAATAATATTATTATAACTTAAACCATATTTTATAGTATAGTAGATGGCTCACTTACCTTAGATTATTTTATTTATGACTAGCGGTCCGCCCCGGCTTCGCCCGTGGTACATATTTCGCAATAAAAGGCCTATGTTCTTTCTCAGGGTCTAAAGATTGTCTGTGCCAAATTTCATCAAAATCGGTCCAGCAGTTTATGCGTGAAAACCATACATACATACATACATAATTACAAACTTTTCCTCTTTATAATATTAGTATAGATTAAATATTTCAGATTTATAAAAGGTTTAATCCAGGTTCAAAATGTTGGTATAGAGAGTGAAACACGTACATAACTTAATTAACTAGTTTTTCCATCTTTACTGTACATAAAGATAGGCAGTTCGCCCTGGATTTGTCTGGGATAAAGCTTCATATAAATATAGGTACCTAAGTATTATAAATTTTCAAAATTCACAGATTAGTTTCTTCAAATAAAAGTATTTATTTGAAATCAAATCGTTTCGTATTCTCCAATATACCAGTCTGTTTTCATAAAAATCATTTTATTACAGTTGGATTCTTATAATAGAGCTTTTAAAATTTAATACAATAACTAAATAGTTCAATAAAACGCATTCGAGGGATTTCAATTTAGTTTCGATATTGCAACTCTGATATTGTTCTTGTCATTTTGTTTTCTTATAAGTAGGTACATACTATGTATAAAATTGGTTATCTTATGTTAGGTTTTACGGGCCAGTGATTTTTATATGAAATACTTTTATAGGATTTAAATCGCGATGTATTCATGCGTTTAAATGGTTTTTATTTCATATAGATTGTATGTAAGAACTAAGAATGCTATTCTTAACTAGATAATCCTGGTAACTACACTTTATAATATTGTATACTAAAAAGTTTAATGAATCTTACCTATATTTAATTTTTAACCGACTTCAAAAAAAAGGAGGAGGTTATCAATTCGGCCGGTATGTTTTTTTTTTTTTTTATGTATGTACACCGATTACTCCGTGGTTTCTGAACCGATTTACGTGATTCTTCTTTTGTTCGATGCGGGATGGTGTCGAATTGGTCCCATAAAAATTTTATTCGGATAGGCCAAGTAGTTTTTATTTTATGAGCATTTTTATCTGTATTTGCAAATGTTGCAAGTGCAAGTTTGAAGTCGGTTGTTTTTAACGCAGTTATTATATATTATAGTCCGGGATACATCGCCCATTTTTGCAAGTGATTACTATCAAGCTAATTTTTCGTGAGTAGCTTTATTTTGATGAGATGCCCAATAATTTCATGTACGAAACTCTCGACTGTGGTAGCTTACAGAGGTAACAAGGATAAAAATTTTTGATTTGACGGTTCTCAAATATTTATTACGCAATTTGTAGGACAATATGTCTGTTGAATTATATAAGTATTAAATAAGTGAAAATAAAAAAATCAGCTGGTTAGTAATCATTTATGATGACTTCGTTATCGATACACATTGGAAAGGGGGACTCTTTGATCAAACCATAGATTTTGTAGGACAAATATTTTTTCCAATAATTTAGATAATTATCTTGAGATTGAACAAAAAAAAACATTCAGTTAGTAATTAATATTTGAGAACCATCAAATCAAAATATTTTATCCTTGTTTCCTCTGGTAGCTACCACAATCGAGAGATTCGTGCATGAAATTATTGGGCGTCTCATCAAAATAAAGCTACTCACGAAAAATTAGCTTGATAGTAATCACTTGCAAAAATGGGCGATGTATCCCGGACTATTAGGTATTTATCTGTTATTGCATTTGCACGTCAGTTCCTAAGATTTTCCCTTTCAACCAGAAAAATTCATCAATTTAATAATACCTATTAGTAATTAGTAAAATAATAATTTTGTAAAATAATAATAATTATTATTTAGTAAAATAATAATAATAATTTTTTAATAATTTTTTTTTTTAATTTATTTGTAATTTCTTGAATGAAATTCTACTACATTTTAATTTCAACCCAATCCTTGTAGTAGCACTACTACTATTGTAACAGTATCCTTTGTTGCAAACATCCATACTAATATTATAAATGCGAAAGTAACTCTGTCTGTCTGTCTGTCTGTTACTCAATCACGCCTTAACTACTGAACCAATATGCATGAAATTTGGTATAGCGATATTTTGATACCCGAGATATATACATAGGATAGGTTTTATCCTAGAAATCTCACGGGAACTGGAACTAAGCGGGTTTTCTTTGAAAACGCGGGTGAAGCCGCGGGCGGTAAGCTAGTATTTTATACAGTTAAACATCAAAATATTTACCTAGTCCATCTTGAATTCCCTGAGAAATTCCTTTGTGCACTAGCTTCAGACATTCCTCTGCATAGCGGCTTGTATATACATATATACACTAGATTTCCGCCCGCGGCTTCGCCCGCGTTTTCAAAGGAAAACCCGCATAGTTCCCGTTCCCGTGGGATTTCCGGGATAAAACCTATCCTATGTGTTAATCCAAGTTACCCTCTATATGTGTGCTAAATTTCATTGTAATCGGTTCAGTATTTTTTACGTGAAAGAGTAACAAACATCCATACATCCATACATCCATACAAACTTTCGCCTTTATAATAGTATAGGGTAAAAGTGGGATAGATGCCCCACTTTTTGAAATAGCCTCATAATTTTAAAAACATGAATCTTATACGAACACTTTGTATGAATATAGCTAGGTTAATTATCTGTTTTGAATTACTATATATATATTTTATCCTATCATTTATAGATAATGTGTAATAAATATTTTTGTAGAACACCTTTTTTGAGGATAGATGCCTACCTAGTTGGATAGTTGCCCCACTATGAAAATACTTAGGAGGATAGATGCCTGCAGAGTGGGATAGATGCCTTAAATACTCTATAAACGTGAATTCTAATAAAATTTATATGATAAACCAGCAAATGTCATGTTAACATAGTTGTTCTGTTGTCCAAGAATATACTTGCGCTCGCACTCCTTCTTTTCTTTTGTATTTTCGTGGCGTGGTTCTCCTACAATCAGTATAATGGCAGATCATTAATAAGTAAGTATACGTATAACAAAAAAAAGCAAATTAAACGAGTAAAATCGGTTAACATAGAGAAAACCCCTGACGCAATCGGGTAAAAATATAAACATTACCTGTGATTATCGATAATAACATGTACAATTATGTATTGAGGGATAGATGCCCTTAGAGGCCCCTAAGGGCATCTATCCCTCGAAAAAAAAGGGGCAACTATACTTTTTGATAAGGATAGCTGCCCCAGTATTTTTTTTTATCAAATAAAAACAAAAGAGCCACTATTTTCACTTATATTTGTACTTAATGAACCAGTGTATAGATATAATAAGAAATATAGTGAAATTTATTAATACTTATAAAGTTATGCAAAGGCAAATATCAACCATTTTAAATTTTAACGTGTTCGTGAAGTTCGCCGCCGATATTATAAAACACACTAGCGAAACACGTCTTCACCAAACAACAGCTCATGCGTACCCGAGGTGCGGGGTGATAGGAGCTCCTATTTAAATCATTAATTCGTAGTCACGACTCTAGGAAGTGAGGTTTTTTGAAAATGGGGCATCTATCCTAGTATGGCATCTATCCCACTTTTACCCTACTTATATACATTTGAAAAATAACTTAAATACGAGTTATGGTGGTATTTAAAGGTAATTTCTATTTTAAACACGCTTTTATTAGCTTCACCTTTTAGTATTTTTGTATGATTTTGACGGACAGATAGAATCCAAACTTTACGGTATTCAGTACAATCATTTCATGAATTTAAGCGCGTCTTTTAGTACCTATGTTTTTAACTACACTAATTATTTAATCATTCATATGGAAATACTTAAAAAAATTACAATAATTACTTTTATTTATTAAAGTCGCATTTCACATATTCCAATTGGTTTGGATACAAATGTTTGTCATGAAAAGATAACCTAATTTCTTGAGTACTTACAAATAATAAGAATCATTTAATACTAGCGGTCCGCCCCGGCTTCGCCCGTGGTACATAATATTTACGTTTTCTCTACATAAGAACCATCCTCGTACTTCAAGGAATATAATAAAAAAAGAATTATCGAAATCGGTTCAGCCGTTCTCGAGTTATGCGCTTACCAACACATTTTGCGATTCATTTTTATATATAAGAAGAAGAAGATTATGAATATTTGATATTTTAATATTATGAATATTTGATATTGTTAACATCAAAACCTTGAAGGATATAAATATTTCATCAAAATAACTATCAAATACTATTTAAATGAATACGCTTGCCGAAATTACAAACAGTTTGCCATTTTCTCATGAAAACTAATTCCCCTATTCAGAATATTCAGTCGATAAAAAATACTTCATAGAAATAATTGATACTCAATTCTCTGCATATTTATTAACTCAAACACCTAGAAATAAACGCGAATATATTTTGCTCAAGCTACAATTTCGCTAAGGAATTTTACATTAATTAAATTCCTTTTATCTTTTGCCGTATTGTGAATGGCAACCAGTTTACGTTGATCCCTGACACTCCACGATCCTTGATAATATATTCTGGTTGAGTGGAGCTTAACCGAAAGTCAGGGATTAAGTTATACTGGTCTGGTTGGCTTTTTCTTTAAATTTTTCTCACCTTAACAAGGCAAACAAAACTGTTTTCTTTTTATATATATAGCTTGTAACTATTTTAATATTAATGAGTAGCTGAGGTTCTCCTGATTTTTGTGTTTTTTACCACTTTTATGAGGAATTCTCGAAGCTTCTAGAATAATATCTGTTTTAGGTTTAGAAATTATCGTTGGTGCTCGAAAATATTTTATTTCAGGTTCACAACCGACTAACGATTATTGACTCTGAATCCTTTTAAAGTAATAATATAATTACTTTGAGAGCACTGAAATTTAATTGTTTCTCTAATGGAGTTTTTGCTGCTTAAAGTTTAATTATATTGTTATTTTAATAATGTTGTTTAAAAAAATAAATTTCTTAAATGATCCACTATAATTTATCCTTCGTTAAGTGTAAATACAGGTAGGTATTATAGGTGTTATAATTATTATTTTTTGTTTTTATTTCAAGTTTTCTCAAAATTCCCTATTTGCTGCAGATATTTTTCTTCATTTTATTTTCAAGATGTTAATCTAAATTCGCAAGCAAGAAGTGGTGGATTGTTCTGATTTTTAGATTAAAATTTCATAAATCACCTATAGGTACCTACTGTTCTATTGGAAACGAAAACATCGTATCGAAATAAGTACCTATGTCTAAGACCCAAAAATATACACTAAATATGTTTGATATGAACCAGCTTCATAAAATTTTCTTCGGTAAACCTGACTTTTCAAATACTTTATTTTATCTAGTGTTATAAGGTTTATTATTCATGTGAGAGAAATAGGTGAGAAGCTAGTCTTAACAATTCCTAGTAATCTCTCTGTGCGTCTGTGCTTCGATTTTCGACTGAATGCCTTTGTTTTAAGGTCGAAAGTCACAATAACACTAGTGCTCTCAATTTAATATCTCTAATCTATAGATCTCTGTATGGCATTGTCGGACTATCTCAAAGAAATAGTTGCTTTACTGCACAGCGCATCTTATTACATCTTCAGACTTTTATGTATGTGTCGTGGATAAGTTCTAGATAAGACCATATTAATTCGTCTCTTATTTTCATCTGAATAAAAATAATTGGCCTTAATAAAAATAATTGTCTTTTTAAGTACATAGTACAAATAGGAGGAATTTGGAAGCGACTAAACAAGGATATAAACTGCATTCTATAATTTGTTCATTTGTTGTTCGTTTGTTTTGTTCGATTAATTACTATTAATTAATTACACATTTGTCAAAAATTGTATGCTGTTATTTAATAATTCCCTTTGGGGGCTAATTTTACAATTATTTTATTTATTGTTTGCTATTACATCGTTCCTTTAGAAGATTATTCATTCATACATTCAAGCAGTACAAATAGTATGTAATCAAATAATTGAAACTTGTTACTATGATTACTCAATTATTCAGTATGAGCCTTTTGCTATTCAATTCTATTCTGAATTTCCATTACTCTCGGCTCTTAGGATATCCATTGAAATATTAAAAATACAAAAAGGTATTATGCCTGTCTCTCTGAGTGTATAATATTTGTGACGTTGTCACGACTAAATTGCAGGATTTTAGACTTTTTCCACCCACAGACTACCACTTAGCGTAATAATACGTCATGTACTACCTGAGATTCATTTTTATATTATCTGTATAC
The DNA here is from genome assembly GCA_907164685.1 of Colias eurytheme. Lineage (NCBI taxonomy): Eukaryota > Metazoa > Arthropoda > Insecta > Lepidoptera > Pieridae > Colias > Colias eurytheme. The sequence goes on along the minus strand of CAJQZN010039616.1, from coordinate 9,606 downwards.
TATAAAACAGCTGAAGAGTTTGTTTGTTTGTTTGTTTGAACGCGCTAATCTCAGGGAAAACTGGTTCGATTTGATAAAATATTTCGGTGTTAGATAGCCCATTTATCGAGGAAGGCTATATATCATTACCCTGAGACCAACAGGAGCGGAGCCACGCGGGTGAAGCGCAGCTAGTAATTATAAATATACATAGTTTTATTGCAATGCGTCCAAAGAAAGATGAGAGTCGTTTGAATTTAATTCAGTTTTATTTTTTAACCCTTATTTCGAATTTGTCCGTACCACCGGACAAGTACTTTAAAAAAATCCACCGCCCCGTCTATTTCTATTTTTGCAACAAAAAAACTACTAAGCTACTGGGAGGTCGATCAAATTTTAGTAGAAAAATAAATTTTGCGTGTGATAACCCAGAGTTTGACAGTAGGCGAAAAAATGTCGGCGAAACTGCGCACTAAGAAAGTCTTTCAGGTAATTTATTAAAAAATATTATTTTTTGCTTATGTTGCGTAGATTTTTTATTTGTGTTTTGTGAATTTAGTCTACTAACGTTCAAATAATACGATTTCATAGCTTTTGCTTACGTTATTCTTTATAATTATCGATTTTTTTACTTGTCCGCCACACCGGACTTCGTCGAAACACCTGTCTTACAGCTTGTCCGTCACGGCGGACCTTGTCGAAATATGGTATAAAAGGTAAAAGATTTGAGTTGTCGGTATTACCAAAACATTACATCTATTCTCAGTACCTATCAACTTGTTAGATACTTCTTATCTACCTAACCTTTACATACGACTTCCCGACGCCTTTGACTCCAATTATAGAGCAAGTTTTCCCGAACCAGTCGCAGGAACCCAATTTTGCAAACTACCTTCTATATCGTCTTTACCCTCGTTGCCAACACATGTGCATAGAAAAAGAAGACTCAGAGAACCATCAGTTGTGACAAAAAAGAGACCCAAGCAAATTCAAAAGCTTTCCCTCTCTTACAAATGGAAACAGAGTACCTTTTTGTATAGAGCCCAGATAGAAGATACTGCAGTAGTTGAAGATCCTCCCGTAGTACGTTCACCTTTAGATTACTTTTTTTTCACAGTATCTTTGTACTTTTATAAAAAATAAAGGCTTTTACTATTATATTCTTTTACTTTATACTATGCAACTTCTTTCACGTATTCGATTATGTCCGCTAGGAAGGACAAGTCAGCTTAACACTTTTTTTACTAAGATTCGATAATGTCCGGTGTGGCGGACATCGCTTTTCTCCATAAGGGTGGGGGGTAGATTTTTTTTTCCTTTTTTTGGAGGTTTAGAAAAACCATGGAAACTAGGTTATACAATAAAATTTTAATAAGTTTACTATCACCTTCTCTGTCGAAATAAGGGTTAACACGCTTTTAATTATTAACACGCTTTTTATTAACTTCACTTGTATGTTTGTATGTAACCGACTCCTTTCGACTCGATTTTGACCCACTTAAACCCGACGGATTCTGTTTAAATTTTGTACACTTATCTAGGTCCGGTGACAATACAATAAAATCATCAATTTATCTTTTTATCCTGATAAGGATCGCCAGCACCAGCTTAAAACATAATATGTTTATATGTAACCGACTCGACGGACGCACAGGCTCACTCACGTTCACTCACGCTAACTCAAGCTCACTCACGCAAACTCACGCTCGTTCACGCTAACTCACGCTCACTCACGCTCTCTCAGGCTAACTCACGCTCACTCAGGCTCACTCACGCTAACTCAGGCTAACTCACGCTAACTCAGGCTCACTCACGCTCACTTACGCTAACTCACGCTCACTCAGGTCCACTCACGCTCACTCACGCTAACTCACGCTTTTCACGCTCGTTCACGCTTACTCACGCTTACTCACGCTCACCCACGCTCACTTACGCTAACTCACGATCGTTCACGCTAACTCACGCTCGTTCACGCTAACTCACGCTCGAAGTTTTACAACCATTTACAAAATACATAAATTGTGTTACTAACACATATTCTTTTACATCATATTACCCTAAAATAACATGTTAAAAAATAAATAATAGCTGTCATTTCCACCATCCATATATCCACGTCACACGCCTTCACTTCAATCTCGTGTGAAATCCCGACTTCATACAACAAGCGCTAACGTCTCAACACGAAGATTTGATATTGCGTCATACTTCTTATCGAATATTCTATTTTATTATGCTTATGGGATGTTTAATATTTGCTGAATGAAGTTTGATGGATAAGCCTGTTTTCTGTGTTTGGAACCGAATGTAGGTACTTGTATTTATGTAATGCTGTGCCTATATGTAGGTATATAAATATAGGAAAAATAGTAAATTTCAATTTCACGTTTCATTGTCACGAATGAATTTTCTAAAGGGGATAATGATTGTAAGGTAGAGTACTTGTATTCCTAAGACGTGACTTTTTTATAGTCAAAGGTACTTATTTAAAATATCCCCAATCAATTTTCTTTTATTAAAAAAAAGTACCTACTTAACTATTGAATACTGCACCTAGAAGATGAATGACATAATATTATTAGAGAAAAACTAATTAATTTATTAATTACTTAGTTGGTGCTAGTTAATTGATAAAAATAAACTATACCTAGAGCTAAATATTATTTATGTTTGAATAAAATAATCAGCTATTAATGGATATCTAAAAATATATCCAACAATTATGATTTTAATTATAACTTCCTGATTCAAGTTTGCAATGCAAGAAATTGTAAAGGCATTGACACACTGTTCTATAAAGTATTTTCTAGTGTTTGATTTTACGCGAGTATTATAAATTTAGAAATTAAAGACTTTTTAACGGATTTTAAACGCAGTCAACGCAAACAGTCATCAGTCAGTCATCAGTCTCCCCGTGACCACGCTCGCTGTAAATTGTTCGAAACGTCGGGAAAATAATATTATAATGAATAAATCGAGTTTAAAATCCGTTAAAAAGTCTTTAATTTCTACACTGTTCTTTGCTACATACTTCAAATAGAATTTATAATTTAATTAAATTAGTATTTCAATGAAATGACGTACCTAGTAGGTATGTAATTTAATGTACATACATGTTTGTGTATATTAGTAACAGAAGTGTTTCCGCATAGATATGCAACAACGGAAGATACCTATAGATATACATTAAATAGAACTCAAATTTGTTCGACACTAGCGGTCCGCCCCGGCTTCGCCCGTGGTTCATGTTTACGTTTTCTCTACATAAGAACCATCCTCGTACTTCAAGGAATATAATAAAAAAAGAATTATCGAAATCGGCTCAGCCGTTCTCGAGTTATGCGCTTACCAACACATTTTGCGATTCATTTTTATATATAAAGATTTACATAATCAACGACTATCAAAATTGTAAATTAATACTTTGCTATAATGATGAAATGAATGCCACTTCAAACTTGCAATTAAAAGGAATGATACAAAAACAATCGACGATCGTTACAGCGTTACGGTGCATTTACATCGAACGAACATAGAGCTAGAGCTAGAGCTAGAGCAAGAGCATTATTTCATGATCTTTTGGTGAGTGTAAACTAAAACTCCTATTCAGTGTTGTTCAGTATTAGAACATTGCATAGAATCTTTTCGAACACACTAAGAACAACAAAAGTATGCTCTACGCCTGTTAAAACCAAAAGAATTTCGCATGGAGGGGTTAGAATGAGCATTCGCTCGTTTGATGTAAATGCACCCTAATGTGGAAGCTCCACTCGATAAACTTTAAATTCTGCACCTCGAGGCAACGACGCTTTATTGAACAAGGAAACCGTTTAATTACATTGTTTTTCTTCGAAATACAGTTTCTGAACGTTGAATCGGGATAGTATTTGTGGAATTAATCGCAATACTCAGCATAAACGATTTAAGTCGATTCAAATAATGGATTATTGAGATCTTTTTATTCGATGGGTGTTATGATTTTGATCGGATATTATTATTTTTAGCACTATCATAATATTAGATAGTTAAAAGTTTATCTAATTTTGATTTAACACAAGTCAAGCCAGTGTTATTTTGATATACTAAGAAAATTTATATTGTATCTAGGTATTATATTATATTAAAGAATGCAAAGTCGAAAACATTCCTTTGTAATTATTTTATACAAGATGAACAATACTGCCATTCCATTTTACTTCAACGTGTTTTCCAAGAAAATTTCATTAAATCCAAAATAGATAATTCAATACTTACAGATGCTTAAAGCGTCTTGAAACAACGTTTTATAATTGGCACTTATTAGTTACAAAAATAGGTATTTTTAACCGACTTCAAAAAAAAGGAGGAGGTTATCAATTCGGCCGGTATGTTTTTTTTTTTTTATGTATGTACACCGATTACTCCGTGGTTTCTGAACCGATTTACGTGATTCTTTTTTTGTTCGATGCGGGATGGTGTCGAATTGGTCCCATAAAAATTTTATTCGGATAGGCCCAGTAGTTTTTATTTTATGAGCATTTTTGTCTGTATAAATTGTAAATGTTGCAAGTGCAAGTTTGAAGTCGGTTGTTTTTAACGCAGTTATTGACTTGTATACATCCAAAGTGCGGATAATAATAGATGACTCCCATTAGAATACATTAAATATGCGTTTAAGCCAAATTTACATTCAGACCAAATTATTGAGGGCCTCGTAAATCGTTATCCTAAGCCACTTACAGATTACGATTGTTCCAAGTATTTATTATCTTGTTTGCAATAACTCGATATTATTGGTTCAAGATTGGTTCATAAAAACGCAATATGGGGACCGTTTATTGGTCTGAAACATTGATATTGTATTTACTATACTACTTGGATAGTAAGAGTATCAATGCATGTTTTAAGAATCAATAAGTTTCTTTTATTTTCTCTGAGAATTGAGAGAGATATGCATGAAAGTAAAAAAGTTAGATTATTTCATCTGATTATTGGTCTATTCATATCTTATTCGTATAAATATCTAGTTATACTAAAAATATAAAGAGGAAAGGTTTGTAATTATGTATGTATTGTTTTCACGCATAAACTACTGGACCGATTTTGATGAAATTTGGCACAGATAATCTTTAGACCCTGAGAAAGAACATAGGCTACCTTTTATTGCGAAATATGTAACACGGGCGAAGCCTGGGCGGACCGCTAGTATTCAATACTCATAGAGTTAATATTATAGTGTTCCATCCACGTATCACGATGATAAGATTTGTAGTTACTTTTTGCGAATATTGCAAGCTGGCATAACGAGTAAACAAATTGATAAATTTTTTATAAAAGACATAAAAATTGTACGCTTTTCAAAATAACATGATTTACCCTGAATCCTCGTCAAAACAATTACATCAAAATTGTCCCCACCAACTCAGATTTGTACAATGTACATATGTGAATAATGCTCTTATGTGAACTTATACATATTCTAAGCAGAGCAAATAGCAAATAGCCCCTAATCTACTGACATATTTAAACTATATATATACACACTAGATTTCCGCCCGCGGCTTCGCCCGCGTTTTCAAAGGAAAACCCGCATAGTTCCCGTTCCCGTGGGATTCCTATCCTATGTGTTAATCCAAGTTACCCTCTATATGTGTGCTAAATTTCATTGTAATCGGTTCAGTAGTTTTTACGTGAAAGAGTGACAAACATCCATACATCCATACATCCATACATCCATACATCCTTACAAACTTTCGCCTTTATAATAGTATTAAGATTACACATGGTCATATGATAAGACTAGCTGTGCCCTGCGGTTTTACCCGCAGTGCTCCGTTCCTGTTGGTCTTACCGTCATGATATACAGCCTATAACTTTCCTCGATAAATGGGCTATCTAACACCGAAAGAATTTTTCAAATTGGACCGTTATAGATCCTGAGATTAACGCGTTCAAACAAACAAACAAACTCTTCTGCTTTATAATATTATAGGTATAGATTAGATTATAGACTTAGCCACAGGTTAGCTGACGATTCTAAAACACTTGCAACACTGCAAGATAGCTCTGAGCACAATGGTCCATAAAATTTCACAGTCGCATCCAAGCGGTTTTCAATTAAAACTTGAGCTTTGCTATCTTCGATTGTAGGGTGACCTTTATTTTAAATAAATAGGGATTTTTTACACAGGTAACGTACCTTTCTGTTTTTATTTACGTACATAACAGAATATAATATACGGAAATCTACATGAAAAAAACATATCAGCATATAAAAAATGAGAATGAATGGTTAGAACTGTATTGCTCACATGGTATGTTTTATCTCTTTTCAGGTTACACGAGAGTTTATTGAAGAGTTATACCATCCGCGTCTTAATAAGTTCATAAATATAATTTTACTCTATCGTATTCACGCTATTGTTTAACTATTTATTGGATTTGCTTATTATTTATTATACCTCTCCATCATAACTTATCTTTGCAAGAATTGTTAAGAAATGTCATAGATAATGTTAAATTATAAAATGTTTTCTTATATTGTTGGTCTCTTTTTTTTTTTCAAATGTTTTTTTTTTTTTTATATTATTTATTATTAAACTGCAGTTTTAACTTAAACTGTGAGAGAATGAAATAGAGATAGATTTTATTAATTATCCCATTAATATACAAAACATGGTGTCACTACAGATAACAGGGGATTTCATGCCACGGTTAGCGCTAACTTACTCGGCCGGTCTTGACTTAGCTCTGAATCTATCTTAAATCTAACTAACAGTTGTGATTAATTTCAATGTTACTTTTAAACTTCTGAATTCAATTTTAAAACGTCTTCCCAAGTTTTGTTTGCTTTTGAACATGAAGTCACTTTTAATTTGTCGAAAATGGTTGAACAGATTTAGATGAGTTAAATGTTTTATTTTTGACATATCCTAATGATAGATTAATGAAATAAGCGATCTACAATCGTCTAAAAAACAAAACACGTACAAATTGAAAACATTATTACACGCAGTACAAGCAAGTAACCTTCAGTGTCCTATCTTCAGTATATCTAATTCTAATAATTTTGTTAGTCGAGACTTAACGTAATGTCTATTCTATGAAACTAGACAGATATTTTGTTATCAAACATAGACAAATAAACAATTAAGGATCTGTTATGATAACAAATAAGTTAGAAAGTATTGTAAACTAAGTAAAGATTATTCCATGAAATTTAGATAGCAAATAAATATACTGAAATAATAAATTGTTATTACGCATAATAAAGCAAATAATGTTCCATGGCATTAAGACAACAAATAAAACAAATACTACTATCCAAATATCAAAAAGCGGCCCAAAAAGAGCATTTAACGATACAATTGGTAAACAATTTCACGTGTTTAAAGTGTTTCATTCGGCTATCAGAAAAGCATCGTTTAAAATCAGTTTCGTTGTAAGTCGCAAATTGTTAAGCACTATCTGTAATTTTAGATTCCAGTTTCAGTTTTTAAAGGTATTTTTGCTCGGGGAACTGAGAATTACTGCCATCTAAAACGATGGCTGTTAGCGGACAGTGAGCTCTATAATCAGGGTGTCAGGATTCAAAATTGCATGTCCAATTATAAGTCCCACTTAATTTTGCATTGCAATTCGTTCCCCGGTACCTAGTATATTCTCATCGGCACAAGACTCTTTACTAAGTCAGCAATGGACAGATAAGCCATGGATTTGTTGAAGATGTTTGTTTTGTTTGAAAATTAGACGCTCGAAATATTCCAGAGTTAGTCAAACTCCATTGAGGGCTGTTTGAAAAAGATTTTGACACAGTTGCAACTTGGAAAGTTCATTCTGCGAGGTCAGGATGAGTGTGAAAGTTTCAATTTATCTGAATAATAATGCATTTGAAATGGGTCGTTATTTTAGTGAAATTTTTGTCAGCTATTTCTTAAAGTAAAGGTAATCCTACGAAAATTTATAATGTGTTAATCTCAAGAAAAATTCAGAGCTGTGTTTTACTCATAGTTTTCGTTTCGGAAAAAATATTAATATATGATCAACCTTCTATGCCACTACCAAACTTTTTCTACCACGCAGAGACCATTTATAATAGCAGACCAAAGTGAGACTCTATAATATCTATACAGGGTGTCCCACTTTTGGTATACTAAGCGCGAAGGAACTTGTAGTTTTGCATACACTGATCACGTAAAAAATACTTTTAAAAAAAATTACGTCCAAAATTTTTTGCTAAATTTTTCCTGAAAATCCATGTTTTCTTCTCTAGCTTCGCGCAGCCGGCATATACCGCTTCTCTTATATGAGCATTTTATCTATGAAAACATAATCTTAAACTATAGCTCACGTGCTGGGGGCAAAGTTGGGCGGCTCGCTTGTTATGGGTGTACACATAGAGTTTTAAGAATTCATCTATTTGAAAAAAAAATGCGTCTGGAATCTTTTAATTATTTTTTACGTACTCAGCGTATGCAAAACTATAACCTCCTTTGAGCTTAGTATACCAACAGTGGGACACCCTGTATACGATACTATAGATAATAGATTGCCAATTTCAAAATAGAAATTTTTTTCTTTCCCAGTACCAGTATGACGGGAAATTTTAATATATTACTTTGAACAAATTTTGTCTGAATGGGAATTTTGGTCGTGGTCGTAGTCGTCGTTGTTGGTAGTAGGACCAAACCATTACTAAAATATCTTGAGCTTATGTCAATAATTAGCGATAGCAGTTTCTATTCCTTAGCGTTATTCTATTATCAGACATTTGTCTCGGCCTGCAGGGTAAATAAACACTGAAACACGTACCAAACACACATTTACCAAACTGTCAGTCATAAAGACATTATGACAGTACTCCTTTCAATTACGCGGGAAGATAATGGCACAATATACAGATACATACAGTAAGGAAACTTCATACAAAATGTTCGAAATGGCTCCCCCCCCCATCAAGCGTGTTTACAAGGGTATTGAGGGGGATCGATAGTAGCGGGTGACACATCCACAGACTTTGAATATAGTATGGAAAAAAGTTTAAAGTGATGTCAATTCACATTAAATAAATATCGATTGTTTCAGTTTGTAGCCCTTTCAATAAATATATTTGTAAATACCATATCTGACTACAAGTTAAAAAGAGACTATTTTTTAATTTCTATAGATATGGCAGTATGAGTTTTATATTATGTTGACATATTTTCTATCAAAATGATAGCTACAAATAGTACCTATTAAGAGTCCAGTCTATTTAAAGATCGCATCTATTTTTTACGCAATCTAGAAAAGCACGAAAATATAAAAAAAGGAAACCTTAAAAAAATCTTGTTTAAATTTATGTGCATAATTACGTAAATATTAGGGAAGAAAAAGATAGATATTATAATTATTGTATTTTTATCGATACGTGGCGTCTCCACTTTGTCAAGCACTAAGCCTGTCAAACTATTTTCTTTTTCTTCCTAAAACAAAAAGGTAGAGGTTCTATGCTCGTATAATAATAATTTTAATTTATTTTTGCATATTTTGTGTTTTTTAATTTAATTTAATTTATCGTTTTAAAAATAATTTAGTAGGTATATAAATACCTACATAAAAGTATTGTAAATTCTGGTTTAAAATAATTATTGAATATATGTATAATAC
>CAJQZN010039614.1:0-12679 GCA_907164685.1 Colias eurytheme | reverse complement strand
CCCGCCTTCGATGGATCGGTCACCTAGAAAGGATGCCAAACGATCGCACTGCACATGAGCAAGCCGATCGGTAGGCGCCCCGTCGGCCGACCTCGTCACCGTTGGAGAAACGAAGTCCAAAAAGATCTGGACATCCTTCAAGTAGAAGACCTCAACACCAGGGCGCTAAGGCGCGAAACCTGGAAACTTTTGGTGTCGGAGGCCAAGATCCTCTTTGGGTCGTTGCGCCGCTGAAGTCAGTAAGTAAGTAGTCATATATAAGGCCTATAGGACTCAGGGAACACGAACACAACGGTGAAATAGTTTTTGAAATCAGTGCTCTAATTCCTGAGATAGCGCGTTCAAACCAATAAAAAAAAATAAGTTTAATATTTCATGCATAATTTATTTCACAACACAATTTAAAACGTTTATAATAGAAGTCCTTAAATACTAATTTGTCATTGATGTATTATTAACATTATGTGATATGTCTCTTGTACATTGAAATTATCCTTTACAAGGAACAAAGAAAGTCCTCCTTATCATAGAATCATGAATAAATACTATAACGTACTATTAATATAACAAACATACGTAACTTTCTACAGCGTACTGGTCCAAAACAAGTTATAACTTACGTAACTTAACTTGACTGATTGAACTTGGCATCAACCTACTTACATGTATTTATTCTATATTCACAATAAATCGCAAACTTGTCTTAATTGACAGCGATTTAAGAAACACGTTTTTGGATGTGGTATAAAAAAATTATAACGAGGAAAGGTCTCCCTAATAAAAAATTGCTGAAACTAACAAAAACTCGAAGGCAAAATCATTCCATGTAGAATTTTGTCGAGAGAGTAATTCTACTGTGCTTTACACTACAAGCTCTAACTTAACTAACTCTTCACCTACACAAAGCATTTTAATGCCATGAAACCAAAAATATCAAATTCAACAAATTAACTCAAAACCTTTTACCCAAGTATTATTTAAAACTAGATGCGCTACGCGGTTTCACCCGCATGGCTTCACTCCTGTTGATCTTAGTGTTATGATATATAGACAGCCTTCCTCGATGAATGGGCTATCTAACACCTAAATAATTTTTCAAAACGGACCAGTAGTTCCTGAGATAAGCGCGTTCAAAGTAGCAAGCAAACAAACAAACTCTTCAGCTTAATAATATTAATATAGATAATATGAAGCTTCACGATTCCGCAAGCTTTCACATGAAAATTTTATTTATTTATTACAATACCTAAATATATTATAATTTGCTTAATAATAATATTTTGAGGATCAGGAAATCTATGACATGATTCTATGTGATATCTAATCTATGACAATTGACACCTACTGGTGTTTACTTTGCTCCAGATATCATATCCAAATGATATTTTAATTATTCAGTAACACGCCCTTCCCTATAAATCAAAGCTAAAAAGCCTAATTTCCATAATTATAGGGTCGTTCATATAAATTTATCTGAAGTCATCGACCCGCTGCCGTAAATCATGTATTATTGTCTTTTTGTGCAAAACGTCCCCGATGGGCCATGGGGCACTTTACAGCTGTTACCCTGATTATTTTATTTGGGGACCATTTAACATAGGCGCATGTCCCGTAAGGGTTAATTTGTCGGGCTGTAAACATAAAATCCCGCCTCGTAGTAGGCGCGTTGAGAGTGAAATTTAAAGGTCAATGCCGTCACGTCATGGAGTAAGGCGACGATTTTGGTATCTTTGAATCTTACCAAAGAAGTTTCACTTCTGACACGTGTGCTCGGTACACACGCTCTTTTTTACATCTGATTATAAAGCATTTGAATGCTATATAACGAAATAGCAAATAAAAAAAAAAAAATATAGTCTATGATGCGAAAGTTCAGGATTCTACTATTCGAACATCGCTTTGCCATCTTTTTACTTTCGGAAATTATTTTTTAATTTATTTATGACATTTTCTTTTCGCAATTATTTTAAACGCTTCCACTGAACCAAGGATCTTACCTCTAAAGCTAGGAAGCCGCCAGACCAACTCTTACCTTGTTACTATAATTATATATTGCATAACCCATGCTTATTCAAGGCCTAAAATAATGATTTTATTGATAGCCAGGCGCTTAAAATTTGACAAGACTGAGTTTATTAATGACTGTATAAAAAATAAACACACTTGATGACCGCGACCTTTTTTGCATCTAGTAATAATTCTTGGTTTAATAGCATCAATTTCTGCCTTTGTTAAATTGTGTTTATGAAACGAATAATTAAATTGATATTTTCATTTTAATTTTTCTTGGCTTAATCTATATGCACATCTGGTGTCTGTGGATTCACTTGCGAATTGTGTGGTACTCGTGGTATCAAGTATTTGTGATATACTGTAATCGAGATTAGATAGTTAAATACATTGTTTTGCTTGCAAGAGTAATTAATTCTTACAAACTTTCAATTTTATAAGAAGGCCAGGGTAGGTTAGGAAGTATGATAGGATACGATAAAGTGAAACATTTGGAATTTACCTACAGGACAAGGACAGTAGCTAATTCTATTCATGATAATCAAATTCAATAAAACACATACATAAGCTAAATTAACTTTAATGATACGCATAATAAGGTACAGTTTCGTGGGTCTCCGAAGAGTGGTGGGTGATAGCAGAGTCAGGAGTTCTGTATGAATATAAAGACGTTGCTGGAAAAACGACCGGGTGATGTTCCACCTCATGGATAAGGGGATGTACAGAATGGTACACACCATGGTTGATCACTTGGTTGTTGTGTGTGGACGTGGTTTTAGTAAGAGGAATGTGTAAAGGTGCGTGCACAATGTGGCTGCTCCCATGGTCGACATATTGTGAGCTTTGTGTTAAGGTTGATTTGGCCAATGGGATTGCAGGGATGACGTGTGTGCTGCCATGGTCGACGTATTGCGAGCTCTGTGTGAGTGTTGTTTTGGCCAATGGGATTGCAGGGATGACGTGTGTGCTGCCGTGGTCGACTGCATGACTGCTGGTGGTGAGAGTCGTCTTGGCGAGCGGCACGTAGGCGTCGTAGGGCGCAGATAGCGCACAGCCAATGAACGAGAGGATTACCTGGAAATAAATTATGATGATTAAATTTTAACCAGAATTTTTTAGTATATAAATTTTACCATAGGGTATCACAGTCAATTTTATCAAGAAGATAGCTACTAAAATCTTACTATATTTTTGAACTTTTATAGATGTAGAGTCAATTACACAACTTACAGAATATTAACTTTCAAAACTATAAAGAGAAAAGAAAATAATACATAAAATAAATATATGAAAAATTTCATAAGATGCACAAAGGGTATAATGAATTTTTATATGAATGACCAACCTATTCAGATCTTCACTTCAATCACGCTTTAATAAAGAGCAGCAACCTACTTCTTATTCGATAAGTGCATTGTGCATTATGAATCAAATATGGTTTTTGTATAGAAAAAAGTAATTGTTGACTTAAAAATTATTAAAATATAATACAAATATTTGTTTAAAATGTATAAATTATTCAACAATATGAAGAAAATAAATATTAATATGTAAATAATACTATTATTGTAATATCTAATATTAAATCGATTTTACTTAATACCACAACGGTACTTAATTTTAATAACTTGAGGCTTAACAATATTGGTTGGCTTATAAGTTCGATTAAGTCGAGGTAAGTAAGGTTAAAGTTAACATTATATGTAAATTTCAAGGTGGGAGTTAAGTGTTTTTTGGCAACTGTAACTAATCCAGAGATATGCTATTTTTGGCAACAATATATTTAAAGTAATTATTGTAATATAATAAATATATTTGTAAGGTTAAGCGCATTTATTTTGTAAATATACGCATAGCAATTAATAAAATGTATTTTAATTTTGTGATTGTACGAAAGGTAAAGGTAAATTTTATTTTAGTATTGAATTCGATTAACTTTTCACATTTGTTTTAGTTAATGAAATATATCTCACAGATTAAATATGAAACTAATTTACACCAAAAAAATAAAATTAGTCTATATGAGGAATATATCATTTTTTATAAACTTTCGATTTATATTACGATCATACGTCTCGAATATTATTTATGACTAAAGTTAAAATCTTAAAGTGCAAATTACTTACAATTTTCAACATTTTTCTTCACTTACAGTGTTCAACTGATTTCCGAAGAGTCATGTAAGCTTTTATATGTTGAAAATTAATCGCGAAATTTCGAAACAGGGGCGGTTTTTACGCAACACAGCAAAACGGTTATGATTTTTTGCGATCGGTTCATGTCAAAATAATAGACATGTTTGATTTACATAAGTTTATTGATTGATAGATGTAACCGTTTATCGATTTAATAGAGCGGCAAGATTAAAGATAATGTTATTAATGATGTTAATCCTATATAATCTTGTGTTGTACAAATTTTCAAACGATTTTATTGTGCAAACATAATTTCTTTCGAGGATCATTATATTTTGCTTGGACCATTACATCCATAGAAGATACATAATATTTGATTAGACAATAGGACATAGGCTTAAGGCTTAGGAAGCCACATAACAAAAAAAAAACTAAATGACTTAAAAAATACCTAATTTTATTAGATCTATCGTTTTAGAACGACAAATCAATGTCGATTAAGAATTGAACTATTCATAAACGATTGTAAAAGATGAATGAATCGATTGTAACAATAAATGCAATATGAAGCAATTCAAAAGCTTGTGCAATAGCTTAAACCTTAACTACAACTACAATAGAACAGCAAGTCATGAGGTACAGACACACAGATGGCCATACATTGCTTAAGATAACAATAGGCTTATTGAATTTATAATTTGTACGAAAATATTTAATATTGCGATAGAGAACTTTAATTATGTTGAGGACTAGTATAGTATTTCATGAAAAATATTGTACACTAGCTTCCCATGCATGAAATTCAACTGAATATTTACAAATTCAACAATTTTTGTATGCGCATTTTTAGCATTTTTCTATAGGAATGTTCATCTTATTTCAGAAATAAGATGAACATTCCTATGATTTATTTCGCGAATCATAGACTACATATTATGTGTGTGTTTGTATGTTATAAAAGTTAAAAATCAAAAGAAATATGTTTATTTCCCGTACACGAAAGTACAGAGCATATTGCAAAGAAGAATATAACAAATATGTTGGATGCAATAAAGCTCTCAACCTTGCTCATTAAGCTTCAAGCGTGATGTAACTGCATCGTTGATAAAGTAATTACATATATTATATTTGGTGATTTTTATCGGCCATTGTGTTGCTATGAATGCGGGTTTAATAGGCCTGTTTGAATATTGTGCGAGTATTTCGTTTTTAGAGGATTTTATGTTCAATTTAAGGTACAAAACGGTTATCGATTCGATAATTTTTTTTGAATAGTTAAAGTGATTATACTGAATATTTATTTTTTGGTTAAATACTGCAGATTTGTACTGTAGTTGTGTTGTTTTCTAACAATATGGTCATTTACTTTATTACTAGCTTTCCGCCCGCGGCTTCGCCCGCGCAGTCAAAGAAAAAAAAAAGATTTCCGGGATTGCGTCATTTTCCCGGGATAAAAAGTAGCCTATGTCCTTTCTCGGGTATCAAAATATCTCCATACCAAATTTCATGAAAATTGGTTCAGTAGTTTAGGCGTGATTGAGTAACAGACAGACAGAGTTACTTTCGCATTTATAATATTAGTATGGATATAGTATGGATTCGTTTTTCAGTAGGTAAGGTTGGGTCGCCTAAGATCGGACGCATATGCCGAAAATTTTATACGTACTGTATTTTTTATTTTATTTCTCATGATTCGATGTCGTTTTTCTGTTGCGGTCAACTGTAAATTGATGACAAAAAAATATTGTTTAACCCCTAATTTTTTGGTTTGCGTAGATGCTATCTATCTAAGCAAATTTAGAGCCTAAAAAGCAGACTTTTTTCGACTTACCATAGTGAAGAAAATAACAGTTCGGCCGAAGATCGGACTATGTAGTATCTTCACTTCTATGCGTTTAATAATAATGTTGACATTAGGAAAACATCCGGACTTACGTCCATACATTGAGCATCAATGATTGAGTCAGGAAATTCCTCAAAAAATTTGACAACGAAGTTTTTTTTTTTATTGCGTTTTTTTAGTCCGGTCTTCCCTCCTCATCCTAATTAAATTTCTCAAACTTTTATCCTCCGTGTTCTAGGACTAAATAATGAAAATGTACCTAAGGTCTGATAGTCATAGCGTCATTGGATAGTTAAATATATTAAAAGTTAATAATTATTGCGCATTATTGCATAAGGCGCAGTCAAGAGCTAAACTTCGGTCCGATCTTCGGCATTGGGAGGGAAGATCGGATCTTGGGTTGTGAACGTCCTAGGCGTAATCAAAGTATACAGATGGAAAGAGGATTCGCTAATTCTGCCCCAAAATAATTAATTACATTATTTCAATGAAAGTACTCTCCACAATGAGCCATCAAAATTTTGTAGGTAAGATCGGATCGACGATTTTCGCCACAAAATACACCTTTTCTGCTGAATCACCTGTGTACACGTCCCGTCTGGTCGCTGGCCGGCCGCAGAGTGAAGAGAGGGGCAGAACAAAATGGCGGATCTAGTAGTGTTGGTAGCAGTAGAGAATATTGCCTAGTTTGCGAGTTATTCCATGCATCCGATCTTATGTCACATCCGATCTTAGGCGACCCAACCTTATCTTATGTATCTTATTCGGAGTCAGTACAATATATTATGTATAATGTTATTTTACACAGAATTACCACGTCAAGTCAAAGTTTACAAAAAAATAAAGTGATAAGTATAACATTTTAGTTTCGTCTTATTAACTGAACAGCAATTGAAAATTATTGTGTGGAAGAAAATGAATTAAAAAAATAGTTTCTGAAAGATGCATGTTTAAAACATGAATATTCCAAAGCAGTGTTTTCCATCTCTATTTACAATGACCAACACAAACATCAGACTTTAGTTACGAATAACAATGGGACCTACTTTTGTATATGCATTTTAAAGATATTTTCTTTAATATCAGGTGGCATCTACTTAATTCTTGCACAAATAAATAATTTATTTTTTATTGCGTGTCACGTAAAACCGCCATGTTTAAATGATAAAGTGCTTAATTTAATTTTGTGCAATTTCACCAGATGCTTATCAGCTTTGACAAGGCTGTCAACAAATTATTCATCCTTATTATATTGTAGGTTACATTATTTATATTAACAAAATTAATTACAACTGTTATTTTTAATTATAATAATTGGGTTATAATAAGATTAAAGTCTAGGTATATAGTCTAATTTGAGGAGATTGATCGCCAAATCTACTTGTATAGGTTTTGATGAAAAAAAAAGTTATTTTTTTTATATTTAATCAACGTCGGTTTCATGATTGCAATAATTATAATTTGTGTTTATTGAGAAGGTCATAGGTTAAAAATTATATCTATTTTTTTAATTGGACTTTTACATTTTATTATTTTTCTTATTCTTCAATGGTAATCAAACTCAGATCCTCTTGGATAAACGGTTGCACAGTAAAGCTTAGTTTAGAGCTAGCCCGCACCACGACTTTCTGCAGCGTGATTATTTTATCGCAGAAATACAACGTATGAGTTACTATGACAATGCGCGCACATGCGATTAAATAATCACAGCGATTTTAAAATTGTGATTTGTCACATTTTGCTGCGACTGCTCGCGACGCGATTGTCGCGAAAATCAAATGCAGAATATGAAATTGTATGGTACCGCGCGCACTGCGATCATAAAATCGCACACTCGGGCCCGGCCGGCACTTCACTTGTGTTTCGTCTGTCCAACAGTAAACATCGTAGTTATATAGGTAGGTACTGTTTGGTAAACATGAACTCAGTAATCTGTCAAAAGTTTGAATTTATTTATTTAACACTTTATTGTGCAAGAAACAAAATATAACTAAGTACATAAAGGTTACAATAATAAAAAAAAAGCGCAATGGGCGGCCTTTTGGCGGAATTTTCATTCTATAATAGCCAAAGAATTTTTTGGGATACATCCGAAGTTCATTGTATTTCTGATAAAAGAAACCATTGACAATTCTATCTGCTGTAAAAGGATGAGTATAAATAATATATATATTGACGAATTTTCTTTTTTTTTTTTATCCTCCGAAGTAGTAAATAAAGACAAGCAACTTGTACGAAATCAATGATGAAGTGAGTAATAATCACTATTAAATTATCGCTGTGCGCGCACCGTACTCTCTGCGATTTTCTACAGCGCGATTTTGAAATCGTGTCGCAAAAATTAAAATCGTGGTGCGCGCTTGGCCTAAAGTTGTCTCGTTGGTTAATTCGAGTTAATATAGCAGAATACCATTTTTATAAGTTATTAAAACAGGTGTTACCTATGCATTATTCTTTATTTACATACTAGATATTTTCTGCCCGCTGCCTCGCCCGCGTTTTCAAAGAAAAACTCGCATAGTTCCCGTTCCCGTGGGATTTCCGGGATAAAACCTATCCTATGTGTTAATCCAAGTTACCCTCAATATGTGTGCTAAATTTAATTGTAGTCGGTTCAGTAGTATTTGCGTGAAAGAGTAACAAACACACACACATCCTCACAAACTTTCGCATTTATAATATTAGTAGGATAGGAAGTAGGATTTAACACTGGGATAATAAGAATAACTATTAGTTTTTTCTTAAATTATTTAATAAATAAACTGTATATAAGATATAAAGCTGGCCATTCAGGCATTGCATACAAAAAGTCTAATAAAGATTCATATTCAAGTTCATTTCGTAAGATTACCATCAAAAGGTTACGGCCCGTAATCGCCTCGCCCATTTCAATGAATTATTATCAATTATATGCAACTGTACTCTTTATTAACTCAAATGTATTTTTGTTCATTGTTATTTATAGGACCAGTTTGTGGTATTTATGTACTATGTACTTACTTTACTGATGTTTTGTGAAATTACTTGTATGTGTCCTGGTGAAATTTCGGCCACGGTTGTCAATTAATATGAAATAGTGAAAACTAAATGAAGACAGGACCGATATTTAATTTCTGTATGCAAAGACGTGATGGTTAAAATTTTGAAAAAATATTTATATATGCATTTCACTTTTTTTAATACCAAAGCCAACCACCAAATCGCATCAGAATCTGTTCAGTAGTTTGGCGTGATGTAGTAAAAAAACATCCAAAATGTCGTATTTGTGGTAGTAAGAAAAAATTATTTTCATTATTATTAATTATAAAGTTTAAGTTATAAAGTGGTTGAATTTCGATTTTATATCCACATATTCCTTCATAACATATTATCAACGTAATTTAATCGAATATCATAACATTTAACGAAAAATAATTAATATAATCGACGAGTCATTACAGTATCGAATTATACATGAAATTGATATATCGATTTTTCGATAAATAAATGTCGATACGGTCCTTTTGACCCCTTTTGCATTACGCCATAAACCGACCACATTGGAAATTTTGTTAATATAAAAACAACTTTATATTGATAGCAATACATTATATTATTTATTGGTGGATAATCTTAAGGGTTTTATAATAAGGTAAATATTTTTAACAGTAATGTCGTAATTAAAATCACACTTACTGTGTAATTGAGTATGAATAAAGAGAGCAGAATCAAGGTGTTCATTATATTTTATATTAATTACTTGCAAATTCCTTCGAGATAAAATTACACTTAATTAAAAATATATGTCTCTGTCGTTTGGCCCTCAGATCTTAACGCAGAAACCGATTTTGAATGTATAAAAAACGTACATATAAATAAAACCAATAAGAAAATTAAGGTAAATAATCTAATCTTATATTCTCAGAAATAAAATCATAAATAATAATAATAAATGCTTAAGTATAAGTAGCTTATTTAAGCACGATTTGCGAATATTTTGCTAAAAAATTATTGTAAACAGAAGCTTAAAAAATATGACGACAAGAATAGACCTTAATCCAAAACTTATCTCAATAAAAGCTCAACTTAGTGTTTCCTTAGTATTCTAGAAGATTTTATGTAAATATTATACATTCTGACATTTCGACAAGCCCCATATAATTACAGTTCAAGCGTAATGAGCTTAAATTAATTTAAGTCGTATATAAACTCGATTTAAGGCCTTTCTTGATCGGTCAAGAGCAAGTGACAAATAAATATTATAATTCATATAAAAATAACCGATTTGAACTTCTTTTTTATTACCCGATTGTCACCTATACTAAGCTGAAGAGTTTGATTGTTTGAAAGCGCTAATCTCTGGTCAGATTTGAAAAATTCTTTCGGTGCTAGATAGCCCATTTATCGAGGATGGCTATAGGCTATAATCATCACGCTAAGACCAATAGGAGCTGAGCACTGCGGGTAAAACCGCGGAGCACAGCTAGTAAATAAATAAGTCTAGTATTTCTGGAAGTTTAACTAAGCTACTATATTATGTATGCAATGAAGAAGCATAATTGATAAGGCGCTCTTATCACTATTATTTTAGATTAGATGTCTTCTTATATTATAAGATTGAAAAAAGTTAAGCAGGACGCAGCGCAGCCAATATATTGATGGGCGACCACTTTTAAACCGCTCTAACCGCTTTCTTAAGGCATGTAAACATGTTTATCCTATTCGCTTATGTGTGTCAAAGGCTTTGTCAAAAACCTTCGATTTGATTAAATTTGACAACTTGTTTGTCATAATAGCTTGAACAAAATAGACATTTAATATAACAAAAATCGCCTGAGGGTTTTGGTTTAGACCTTAAGTTCGCTATTATTAATACAAATCAAATGTCAAATCTCCCCATCGATTCTATATTTTGTGCTTAAACGGTTTTAGGGGTCAAGGGCATTTAAATTTTTTCATAATTATATCCATAAGTTTGTCTACCTTCTGATAGTCATAAGTAAGCTTCAAAAAATAATCTTCCTTTTTCTAATTATAAAAATTTGCTCACATTGCATTTTCGATTGACGATACAGCATTAGATAGAAATTCACATTTTTTACGCATCGCTTCTCTTTGACATTTATAACATTGACATTTAAGCTCTAATTCTGTGCCATTTCCCTTACTGCATTTTTCACTTCTAAACAAACATATTCTGATCTTAATTAAGTTTTGGTATTAATCATTATTCATTATTACTATTTATTTTGCCCTTTACCCCTTAATCCTTATGAAACATCAGGACAACATAACCGGACAATAATTGCTATCAGGTATGACAGATTGTGGCGCGGCGTGAAACAAATTGGCGTAGGTACTATACGATCCTTGGATGGATTATTGAATTTAGAGATCCGTAAAAAAATATTTGGAAATACATCTATGTATGTTCGACTGCAGGGAAACTACTTTTTTATTGAAGTGAAACTTCTTTATCGGGGTTGGACAAAAATTTAGTGTAACATTTTTGCGTTACGCCGTACGCGTGACATTTTTGCGTTACGCCGTACGCGTGACATTTTTGCGTTACACCATACTCGTGACAGTTTTAAGGTCATAAAGAAGTTTCACTTCTTACGTGTGTACTCTAGTACACGCATACATTTTTTTATGCATGTTGGTTGGATCCCATTACATTATTAAGTAATTCTTCCTATAGTAACTTTAATTTGTTTTTCTAATATCTAAATTCATCGTTTATTATGGAAATATGTTTGCAATGCCGTTCTCGGGAGAAAAGTTGCAGTTGTAAGCAAGTCTGATGAAATTAGAAACAGTCGTCTTCGCTATTAGGTAAGCAAAATATTTTAAGTTGTACTCAATCATCAAGTACGGAACCTCGAAGAGATATTTCTCCTCGTGCTTAATTAAATGAAATCTGCTCAAAATTTATTCACAAACTTGATAAATTATAACCCCTTTTAACCCAAATTTTCGGAGTTTACACTCAACTTTTAAAAGGGTCAAAATTAACTGTCAAACTTATGCGAATTGATAATTGTGCATACATAATCGTAATAAATCGCTTTTTATTACAGTGATATTACTGACGTGTTGGTTATTATAATTTTTTGACAAGCACTCGTAATATAAAAGGAACGAGAATAATATGACTCATATTTAATTGAAACTTATTTTTTTTAATAATTTTATACCACTTTATTTACTATTGGTTTTGCAAATATCAACCAAAATATAAATTTAAATATCCTGCTAATATAAAAGAGTACCTACCTGAATAATAAACGAATTTTAAAAAGTATTGCAATTCCTATCTCTAACGCTCTAGTGACTATAGTGCATCTATCGATAGCGCACTTCGACACAAATTTCCAAGCTTTTAGCTTTTAGAGATTTTTTGTTTCTAATCAAACTCAGTTTGAACTATTTGTTCGTGGACACATGTTGACATTGTTTCTGCAATCATTTATGATGGATAAATAATTAAGGAATAATTTTTTATGGAATTCTAATGCTCTAGTTGCTTTAATGAATGCATTTCAGAAATTTCACTGGCTGACAACTCATAAAGTAATTCAGGTGTTTTGTTTTTATTTTATGCGTGATAAACTTAATTAGGACAACATGAATCTTTCCAGACAAAATCACCGCACCGATAAGAGGTCACTGACCCCGAATGTGCCAAAAATTGCAATGGGTCAACAACCGG
>CAJQZN010039613.1:13276-27539 GCA_907164685.1 Colias eurytheme | reverse complement strand
AGACTCTTCACAGCGAGCCCTGCTTCCGGTCCGCCTGCTTGCTTGCACGCTCGCTCTGCTCGGTACATTCACTGCGCGATCGCGATAAGTTACGCTTTCACCGCCGTCGCGTTCGGGAATTAACTTCATTAAACCCGTTGAGTGTTTTGTGTTGTGGTGCTTCGTGGTTATGGCGGCCTGTGCGGACTCTGCTCCGTCGAGCGATACGGAGGGCTTTACTGAGATAGACTCTTCTGGGTCTTCGAGCGCGGTATCTTCGAGCACCACCTCGAGTGGTTCCTCGAACGGAAATAACTCCCGGATTTCTTTGCGATCGGCCTATCACAAGATGTCTAAAATGATTTCTCATTCTATGGCAAACGGCAACGGCAATGTCGGTAAGATTATAATTTTTTAAAGTGTAACTTTTTAATTGTTTATAATACATTATGCATAAATTCAAAACAATTAAGTACTCTCCATATCAATCGATTCTTTACTGTATCAATTAAAGTTTAAGTGTCGTAAAAATAAAACTTAAAGCTGCAAGCAATCTCATATAAAAGTTTTCTATTAGCGGACAAATTTCAATAATACATCTCATCTGATATCTGAAAGTCAGCGCGGTGGTAGATTGATCAGCTATCAAAGTCTGCAAACTGATTAAGGCCGCTCGTGCGAACGAGTTAAATTGCCTTCATCAAAATTAAGCTCCCCACAGTGATTATCACGTATCGTAAATTATGATGCATACCTAGATGGTTTGCATAACGATATTAAGAATTTCCTCTAAAATTGCATATTTAAAATAAATTTGCATACAAGCATAAATTGAGCTAGTTGTTCAAAAAACAGGAACATTAGTTATGACTAAATCGGTTAGCATGCGGCTCACTCAGAGAAATGAAAAATATTAGATGTCTATCTCAACAAGTTTTGCGTTGGCTTTTATTTGTTGTGTGCAGCATACAATGTATGTACCTACACTGTGTTAAATGTAATGAACTATTAACAGTGCATTCAGGAAATACATTTTGGACATGCTGGGAATTGATTAATTAACTAACGTTTCAATAATATTTTCGCTCTTCTAAATAACAATGTTATTGTTAATTTCTATTATAATTTAAATTTGTCTGTAACGAGCCTATTCTAATAATATTATGGACGTATGATTGTAATATGTGATTGATAAGCGAAAGGCCTTTCAAAGTTATTTTAAATATTTTTTATTGGAATCAACAATTGGTTCCGCCGACCGCGTACCCGAGATTGCATTAATAATGCGGTATTTACTCATTTCTTCTGTTTAATGTGTCTTATACAGAATACCTCGTTTGTTTATTTCCATCGGTCAGTAGGTCGCTATAAATGTCGTCGTTGTTAAAACTTCCTTACCGGTCCAAGTTATTGTTCATCTCGGTACCCGCTCTTTCGGTGGTCAGTTACGGGAGAATATAAAATTGTTATCTGCTCAAAACAGATGCGTGACTCACACTCTTATGTACGCACGCTCTGTAAACCCGAGGTATTATGACCTTGCATAAAACTTGAACTCTATTCTTATCGTTAATCATCGATACCCCTACGTTTTCCTAACGAGCAAATTTTTCGCACGATTATAATAATGAACGTTATTCGAATTTTCGTTTAAAACTCCGCTTCCTTTTTTATTTTGGACGTTTACGTCTATAATACTTGAGGCTTAAAGGATATAATATTGTAGCCTTGAGTTAAGATATTCTATGTTACCGGGTAGCCGCGTAGCGACGCGACATCGTTTTATAATTAAAGTATGAAATTTATTTTGAAAAGTTATAAAAAAAGTAAATAGGTATTTTTTTAATATTAAGAAAATTATTAAATGTTTTAAGGTCGTTCCCATAGAATAATATATTTATCAAAATCTTTAAATAGTCAATAAATATGTAATTATTGCTAAGGCATTAACATGCTTTACGTATGGACAAAATTATCAAAATATTTGCGTGAAGATTGAATCCGTGTCGGATCCGTGAAGTACAAAGAAAATATTCGCGACCGTTTAGTTTGGATTCGGTAACTGGCCAATGGGACGTGCGTGCGCGTCTGCTACCATATACGAAATTGTATAGGAGCTCGGACGGGTCTTGCACAATAATGTATGACTAGTGGGCCCGAGGCTCGCGAAACTCACGCTACGTTTCGGTACGCTTATCGTTTTCATGGTGAAACTAGTGTTGATGGATAAACACCATGGTAAGACTAATTATTTAACTTTCATTCATGCCTTTTAAACCCCGCCGCGGCCGTCCGCTTTGAGGTTCCCCAATTTTATCGGTTTTTTATTTAACGTAGGTACTTACCCAAATTATTATAATTACGATCTAAATTTATGCTTTTAATTCGATATGACGTAAGGAATATTATGCGAACCTTACCTATGCTTGCAGTAATGTCTTAGTGTAATTAGTTCCTGCTATTAATTTAATTATTTTAACTAACGCAAGGCGACTCCCTGTAATAATAATATTCAAATTAACTGACTATTACCTTTTATGAGATATTTTTACCTTGACTAATTAGTGCATAGATATTAAAACTGCTCGAGCTCAATATCTTTTGTTAAACTAAATCCTTGCGTAGTAGTTATTCATAAGACATCAATATATTTTCGTACAAGATCTTCCTTTTTTTATGCATCATTGAATTTACTTTCTGTATTGTTTGTATATCATTGATGTTAACCACTTCTGATGAGTAAATTGACAATCACTTATAATACTTAAGTCATTTTCATAAATTTACTAGCAAACCGGGCGAACTCCGTTTCGCCACCAGTGACACC
Organism: Colias eurytheme; assembly: GCA_907164685.1. Lineage (NCBI taxonomy): Eukaryota > Metazoa > Arthropoda > Insecta > Lepidoptera > Pieridae > Colias > Colias eurytheme. Next base: position 24,733 of record CAJQZN010039613.1, on the reverse strand, counting down.
TTTTCTTTGCTATAAACCTCACGGAGCCCGAGACCTTTCCAACGAATGCAAAACCGTGGAAATTGGTTCGTCCGTTCTGGAGTTATTTCGTCAGGAATCAATCCAGAATTATTTTTATATAGTAGTAGTTTTTAAAATCAATAACAGTGTGACTGTGGGGGTAATTACATCCAATAAAGACATAGTTTTTATTTGTGATTACATTCCCATAAATGATTACATTATATTACCATAAAATAGTTATCTATAAATCGAGACTAATTATTTATCTTAAAAATGCTTAAAACTGAGAGTTTGTATAAACGAAGTTATAAACTATAAAGAAATAAACATTAATTAAAAACGCGTTTTCCATAATTTCTTTTAAACATTTTCAAGAAAGACTTGTCGGACGTAAATATGAGTAGGTATAAAAGCGGGTGATTTAGTTTCGCTTGATGAATTATATTTCTCTAGCATTAAATGAGATTCGCACAAACAGAAAATGGCTCTCGTTGATTTAGCCGGGAACTCGGTGCCGCACTAACAAACTACATAGTTGCGAACCGCGTAACACCCCGGCTAAATAGACTTTCATTCATAAATGGAGCTATTGCGGTGAAACCCGTTGAAACGTGACTCGACTCTGCATGTTTGGAATATGTGCTGTCACTGTTTACCATGTGCAACGGTGCAGATACGAAGCATTCTCACGTTCTAATGCTACAGAGATCACGACAAAACCTGTCCCACGTTACTGCAGCTATACAATGCCGCTAGAAATTGAAGCCGGCGGCTTGTGTGAGGCGTAGCTCGTCGTAGCGTTGATGGCCACTTGCCTTATTTAATGCTAAATATAATTATTTTGACAAACGAAAATTTATAACTAGATCACTTAAATTATTTATGTCAATGGCCCTTTATGTTTAATTTGTTAAATGTTTACGATCAACTAATGAGTAGATTTGAAAATGTTGCATTTTGTTGCGGATAATGATATTGCATAATTATTAATTGCACACGATGAATTGTAAGTAGATCCTCGTTAAATTTTGTTTTAAACGTGTCCATCCTGTAAAATGATATCGATTGTGTTTCATAATATAAACAATTCAGACGAGTGAGTATGACCGGATTCAAGATGGCATCGGCGCCGGCGCCACATATTTTATTTTAGATTTTAAATTATTTTAATCCGCAACGAAGTGTGTCATAATATTTTTATGTGACACAATTTTTGAAGACTCCCAGCTTGTGAAACTGCTTTGTGTACCTGCGTATTTTCTATTTTCACGCCGTTTACGAATGTTTTTTGAAACAATAGACTGGTTGTAATCCGTTTATACCGTTCTTGTATTGTTTGAGATGTTTTTGAAATATGCATTTGTTCTGTAAGCTGAAGCATTAAAACATTTTTGAATTTGTTTTAGTGCACAATGAATATTAGGTATATATCTCACTATAAATAAGTAAATAATATAGGACATTGAAAAAGCAATACTGAGCTATCAAAAAAATATGTAGTGATATTTATGATCACTCTTATGTATTAAGTAAATTAATAATTTGCAGTCTTAAAAGGTATGTCAAGTACTATTTAACAATATAGGAATTTGGAATAGGCTATTTATTGCGGTGTTGTTCGCCGCAATTTTATTTTTGGCATTATTCCATCATTGAGAAAACTTTCCTGCCTCGTTTTACTCCGTTCTATCTATTAAAAATCTGTTTAATAATAATTGATCCCGGTTTTGAAGTTTCATCAGAATTCAGTTAAACAGAAGAGTTGTAAATTGAATTTTAAATCAAATTAATAATTAATGATTTCTAACGTACAAAAAGTTTCATTAGCATACGTTTAATTCAACGTGAACCTGGACTGCCAAAAATATATAAAGCAGACTGATGGACATGGTTGTATTCATGCCAATTATTGCATTATTTCATTATAATATGAGATTAATGATTTTTCCCATTAATCTATTACGCGTAACTGAGCTTACTTTTATCTAAAATAATTTATATTATATCTGCTCGATTATTATAAATGCATTAATAATCTTAGTAATTTTAAAAGTATGACTTGTCTCGTAGTAAGTAAGGTAAGGTCAACACAGTATCTTAATCACTGTGACGATGGCAATGTGACGTGCAAGTGTACGCGATGCGGTCATTCTCGTCAGCTTTGACGAGATATTGTCTTTTTCCCGTTATGGCTACGATGTACTTCCACAACATCCTCCAATTCTTGTATCTCGTAAAAATTCGGTGAAAGCCGGAATTGAAAAAAGATCCGTATGATTTGAAGCAACTTATTCGAGTGTGACAAGATAAAAAGAGCAACCGTGTGCACGATGTTAAGGGTCAAGTTCCGACTAGGCGGTATCGTCAGTGATCCGAAAGGAGAGACCTTCCGTTTGAGAATATATACATTTATATGGATTTATCTTTTATTGCTATGATTTGGAATATTTTTACATTAGTATATATGCATATGAATACCTAGTATTAAAATTAGCTAAGTTCGTTTCCATTTAATCCCCATATAAAAAATACATTAGAACCTAAAATATGAATAAACGAGTAGTAAGATCCTTGACAATTATTTTATGAACTGTTTGTTATCCTACATTGATTAGTATGCACTATGAAGTTTATTTATTTGCACTGCCAGTGCATATTGTAGAGATGTGAGAAAATAACAATTGGGACGAAAGCCAACCGGCTTCGCTCGTTTCTTCGTGTCGATTCGTTACAAATAGAATATTGAATCTGACAATAATTGTTACGCTTTTACCGTCCGGTGCGCCATTGATGGGACTCGATACTAAAATATCGTTTCTCTCACACTTTATTTATCGCTTGGACGGCGGTTTATTTATTAAACCTGGTAATATGTTGCCAAACCTGAAACTGTTATTTAATCTGAAACTATTGTAATCCCAAATGTAAATATCAGTGACAGGTCAACGACGCCGAACGCATTATTATGCCATCGTTATCTGTATAGTTTCCACGTCGAGTGTAGTCAATGAACAGATACGTGCACGGTTATAGACAGATTATTGTTCGCAGCTACATTCGCATAGCTTAAAGTCTGCTTATATTGATATAATGAACATTAAAATAAATAAATAAAAACTTACTTATTTTAATAATTTAAGTAACTAGTTGATTTTTTTATTAATGTTAGTTCAATTAGCTGACAAATTAACACATTAACTGACAAAGATTGAGATTTTGCACCATTCCCGTATTATGTTCAAGGGTTGTTAAGGATTTTCAGAAGTGAAACGTATGTTACTTATATATGTATTTACAAATAGGAGCCTCGGTGCCACAAAATAATTTTTGTCATTGTTTTATCCTTCGCATCGATACTAATAGAATTGCTTCGGAGCACGCACACTCCACTATGTTCTAATTAACGGACCACTCGTGTCTGTCCCATGATAGTGACATGGCTGTATATACTTATCAGTAAACGTCGGAGATTGGCGCTTGTCACACCGCACCGAAAAACTGCACTTGGTATCGCGGTATTGAACGCATCATTTGTGTTATATTTATAGCTCGGCCTGTCCTGGTGTCGGTCAATGGGTAATCAAATATTAAAAGTTCCATTCGACTTACTTTTCGATGTTTGATTCAGCATTAAGTACATTCCGCATATATGATGAAATCGAATGCAATATTTTGACGTCATAATGTTTGTACAATGGAGTCAGGAGGTGATCAGCTCTGTTAAATCATCCCAAATTCTTATGATTTAACTTCGTTCATTCTTTTTTATATGTACCTAATACTTGTTCCATTTCTAGTTTAGAGTGGAGGTACATCGCGTAATTCACTCGACCAAATAGCAGGGGGCAGTAATTGTATCAAGTGTTCCCTCTTGTGTTCTTGTTGTCTTGTTGTGATATTTTAATGTAACACCACGCGAAACATATTATGTGTATCCGAAGATGAGTAATCATAAATTGCTTAGAATAATTTGATATGCAAGTATTTTAATTCAGAATAAAAAATAAAAATTTTCAATAAAATATTAGAAAAAGTTAGTTAAGTCTATGTTTTAATTACTAAGCTAACATAAAATCGTCAAACTATCAAATTGACATCCTTGAATACTATAAACAAGCAAATTCATTGTATTATCAGGGTATACGGTGTAAAATACCTCTTCAGTTACCTACTGTCCATTATTTGTGTCGTGTCATGTGTCGATTTTGATTGTCATTTAGATCCTATATCCGGACAAGGGTTCATAGGCTTAGCATTTAACAATAAGCCTTCCGCTGACTGCCCGATGCCAATTATCTCGAACGTTGATGTCCTTTGGTGTATGGATATGTTTTGTGACATAGACTGGATAATGGACCTCGTTACCCGCTCTATACCCATACATCAGCTATATTCCATACAATTAGTATACTACTGCTAATTAATTGATTGAAGAGCCAAATATGATTAACGTTACATTAATGACAATAAATAAGGCTTAGAATGTTTAATTTGAACATTTATAATACTTAATCAGTTACATTCATAAACTAATTGAGTTTTAATAACCGTGCACATTTATATTATTTTAGTGAGAGTTACTATATAAATCGAATGTGTCGTTTAATAAGTTTATTTGTGTGCAGAGGCGTCGTCGTCGGATCCCGGAGGGGCGGTGAGCGTGGCCAGTCCTGGAAAACATCGGAAGGGGATAATACCGTGAGTAATTTGTTGTATGAGTACACGCCTTACACTGACACCATTAATCTAAGATTTTAAATTATATTTACTACTGTACGTTTCTGATAAATAAAGCGATTATATTTTATTATATAGTACGTATGTACTATAGTAGTATTTCTAATCCCGGTGCGATGTCAGAGCGAGTGACTAGTCTTTTATATTTTCGCGACTCTAAAATAAAATGTCGATGATAACGCCGCGTGAAACTGACACATTAAAAGCGAACCCTTACTTAGGTATTTCGTGACGAGATCTTGCGTAGAGTTTTATTTACTCAAATATGTTCTCGCATCACTCCAAAATCTTGTGTCAAACTTAAGTTGTTATCTAGTTGTATCGCGTATGATCGTTATTTCACCTCTTATCTTTCGCGTTCGTTATCTTATTCCTTAGCAGATAGTATGTGCAGTTACTTTGTTTCGAGCCAGCGTGTGTAGCTACTAGCTAGTCGCGAAATGTTTGAAGATCGACCGAACGCCAACCGTAATCGCTTAACTGAATGTTGCTGCCATATAATCAGGTGCTATTATCGTCTAGATTTAGAAATAATATCTTCATTTGAACAAAATTAGATACATTGTTTCGATTCAAAAGAATCGCCCACTTCTTAGTCTAAAAATTAGATTCTATTTCATAAATACGTTATGCCAGTGAATAACATTTTATGGAATTACTATGAATAATCGGATAAATGCTTGTGGAGTTATTTATATAAATACTTATTATAAATAAGTATCAATAAAGTAAGTAATTGGTTGAAAATGATTAATGACATTCTTTGAATAGATACAGAAATTTATGAATTACTTATCAGTGAATTCAGTGGAATTTGAGGTTAAAATAATTTGAAATATTTTTTAAATATATTGGAAAATTAGTATTCTTCGCAGCGCATGTACGTGTTATTACGCGTTTGTATTATTAATTAGCAGGTGTCTTAAATGCGGTATGCTAATAACGAATACAACTAAATCGGATCTATATTTTTGTTGAACAATTTATCACAGTACCTTTTTCAAGTTTAATCTTATCGTTATTTTCCTTCACGCTATCTAATCTTTCGTATTGTCGTATGTTAACAACACTCAATTAAATACAAGTTATGCATAAACATTATAAGACACAATAAACTTGAATCGTGTCAGCATTGAGCATTGGGCACTGAGCGTTGAGCATGGGCAGCGAGGTACGGGCGCAGTGGTGATGCACGGCGGTCGGCATCGCATGCGTGACGCGAGCAGTGAACGGCATTTCGGCGATTGGCCCGGTGACAAGGGACACGAGCTTAATTGATGTGCAATATTATTATAGGGAGCTAGTTTGTTGAGTGGCGGTCGGCTCGCTGGCCGCGGCCGCGCGCCCAGTCGCGTCCGCTCGCAGCGCGAACGCGCCGAGTGCCAATGTTTTGCGCCGCCCTTCCTGTCGTCGACCGTCCAATAGATTACAAAATTATTATCGTAATCTTGACGGTTGATAGTGCGGCCCTCGTATTTGCCCGACGCGATCGTAGGCTCCTTGGGCTCGATAAGGATATTTGCGCCGATACAGTGACGAGATTATATGTGGAATAATTATTTGAGTGTGTACAATAAGTGGTGAAACTGTGATGTGCAACATCGTATTTGGATTTCGTTATGTGGAGCCAAATAGCTTTAGCGAAGTGAGTGTTTATTGTTACTGTCATTTCTTATCGCGCTCTCTGTACTACATTTACAAGCGCAGAACAATATGCATTCTACTCCTAGTAAGTAGTAATAAGTACGCACTTGTTATATGTGCACACTCGTTACACTAACACCTACGCCTATTCACATTTTACTTACAATCGAAAATGGGTTTCTTTTGAACCATCAATAGTATTAAAATAATATGTAGTTTGGTAAAATCACGTGATTATTGCATAATAAAATAAATTAGGTAATTACCGTTAATACTCAACGCTTATCATTCATAAGTTCTCTATTTATAAGCGTGAGCTATTTATTTTAAATATGGAAATGTCCATTGTACCTTTGCATGTATCAGTAACTTTATACTTAGGATAAACATATATCTTTCTATACTTAGTTGATTTTAAATTCGCATAATACGACAATCATAAACTTACAAAACCAACGTAACAACATCTCTATCGATAAAAGTATATTGTGCGACACCGTACATTCAAAGACTTTCTATAATCCCTTTTGGTTCAGTTCTTTAAATATTTATAGGCAAGTGTGTAACGATGCGAATTCTCGAAATATATATTACCTTATATCATAGTGAATACTTGAATTTGCTGAAAATAAATAAGAATCACGTAAACTTAAGCATCTGAAAGGATGTATTTCGAAGTGCTGAATCAAAAAATAAAATTTTGTGAACATCTGGCTTGGTTCTATAAAATGTATGAGGTATAAACATAGGGGACGACAATGTAATCATTATATTAATTGAACAATTAAGGCATGTAATGATAGCCTAATAACCGAAGTAATTAATTGGACATTCAGGATAATTCCTGTAAACCCAATCCTAAACCATGCTAAGCTGATTGAGCCGGGCTTGTCATAACAAACACGATTGCGATATTCATTGAATAGTAAACGGCATTGACTATTAAAGACAAACCTGGTCAGACGTTAATTAAAGGGTCTGTCGTCTACCTGAGCTCAGCGGCGAGATTGGAATCGACCATTGACCGAAGCACCAAAGGAAGCGACTCTGAATGATACGAGAAAATTGACGCGACTTTGTAAGCTTTGACTATAAAGTCTACAATGGCTTTTCCAATAAGCTTTCCTCTAGTAATAGAATTTTATCAAAAATCAATAGAACATTTCTAATTTTACCTTTACATTTCATATTTGTATAGTATTATTTAACGAGCGTTCGTTGTTTCTCATTGCATATAGAGCATTGATATTTATTTATTCGCAATGCTAGTAAAACAATGAAGGATCGAAGTGCGGTGCAAACATATCCACGGTATTTGTTATCATTGTTCGACCGCATTGCGGCGAGCGGTCCTTGAAGTTCGGATACATTGCTTGCCTCTTTCTGATTACATGTTAATTTAACACCTTTTGTAATTATTACATTCCTTCTCATACAATGTATGCTATTTATTTCAATTATATACACATACTAGCGGTCCGCCCCGGCTTCGCCCGTGGTACCTACATGTTTAAACTATCCTCTCAAGTTGGATCGAACTGCATATGGTGTGCGAATTTTATTATAATCGGTTTAGTGGTTTAGGAGTCCATTGAGGACAAACATTGTGACCCGAGATTTATATAAATTAAGATGTTGTCTTATACAGTTCCATTATCTGTCGCGGTAAAAATCTGCTTTATACGTATAGGATTGTTGTGTAGTCCATTATTTTGTCGTTTTGAGTATTAAGTTAAACCTAATTTGTTTTTCTTACATTTTAGATTAACGAACCTTAAACAGTTTAAATAATCTCTAATACAAATAGAGACTGCAGATTTTGTCTTTCTGTAAAAGTTCTCACTAATTTATTGGCTCTGGCTTGTATCTGAGTTAACCAAAAAATTCAATTCAGAGATTAATTTTCTTCCGGACGTGTTTAAAAATTTGGTGCACAGTTATTTATATACGTATAATGGACCATAAATATTTTCATGTTGTTATTTTTTTATTCTTAAAGTTAGGTTTATTGGCTCGATATGCTTTATGATAAAGTACTTAACATTATTCAACATTTATCTTTTAATATATAAAATTCTCGAGTCACGGTGTTTGAAGTTAAAGACAGACTATATAAAAGTATTGAATACATATACAGTGTATTGCCTAATGCAATATGATTCGACGTGTATTGAATGCTGCGGTTTTACTTTATAAATTATATTCATATTAATAACATTCATTATGTAGAATTACCTGTAAAACCAACCTAATTCCAAAATAATGACCACTAATAAGTAGTCAAATGGCAATCAACAAATAATTAATTTGATAAATTAATTTAACATCCAATTTGTAGGTATTTAATATTTTCAACGCTATAAATATTGGACTCATTAGTTGGCAATTTATTCAGGAGGCGGTGGATTCCGCGTCCGAGCAAGTCGCAAGGAAAAGCTGAAAAAGCGCTGGCCGGAGCCAAGTCGCCCGCAGAAAAACCGGCTCTGAAGAAAGTGTTGTCTGAAAAGAAACTGAAGGTACATCTCAATTTATTTTATTGAGGGAAATTTTCTTCCTTTTTATTATACACTTATCACCGTTGCATGACTTAATTGAAAATAATAATAAACATTATACACTTTTAAAGATAAAAAACATTAAATATTGATATTTCGAGCATTGCGCTTAACAATAAATTTATATTTTCCATCTAAATTATTATAAATCACACAAATTATGTCTCTAGTCGTTAGTATTATTATTAATAGTTCATAAAGTTTTTGTATTGTATGTTTAATGTTCCAAATAAATTATGTATTTTGAATTTTTGAATTGCGAGATGGCTAATGTACGTTTAGTGTAAAAACTGTTTATTTAAAAAGTGAACACATATGTGTAACGTACGTCCGGTGGTATAGAATCTGGTTGTGCAGTTGCCGTACACGGACAACGGGCGCGCCGAGGACGGGGGCGAGGGGAGTGTGGCCGCCGCGCTCGACGAGGGGGAGGACGACGTGCCCGACGTCGAGCTGCCGCCGCCGATGAAGCCGCTACAGGTGACAGCACAACACACACGACGCGACACCACAATAGTACGCGACAGATCACAACATTACACACCACGATACAAAAATAGTACGCCACGCTACACCACTCCGAACAACACCGAACCTCAATATACAACGCTATATTACAGATATAGGAACGCAAAACATCACATCTTATAACATAGGGTAACATTGAAAAATGGTCCTTCGAGTCTAACAGAAATCTACCCAAAATAACAGCAGTGTAAACATAAAATCATAATACGTAAAATGTATGCCGTAAATTCTTAGCAACATCGTTGAAAGGCGTCGGCGAATGTTTAAAATTAACTTCATTCACAACAACCGCTATCTATCGCTATGATAGACAATTTTTGGGTCAAGCGTACGATGATGTCATTATGCATTTAATAGATACGTAGAGAACATAATTAAACTTAAAGTGAAGTTATAAAAGCCTTTTAATTAAGTGGCTCTCTATATCAATTAAGACCCAAAATAAACGGTGCCTAAAATAAAATCTATAAATATTCCGCCGTTGATACAAAATGTCGTGTCGGCTGTTCCCATTTACACACCGTATTTCTTTTTTAAACACCGATATGGATAGAAGACTAAAGATTTGAACTCTTCAATTTGTCAAAATGTTATTATGATATCGGTTTCGCTGACACCGTTAAGGCGTAGCACTTTACCGATTGGATGTTTTTCGTTTCCAAATCAATACATAAATAATGCATATCTGAATCTAGTCGGTTGTTATAATACACGTAAATGTGACACTTACTATACAATAGGTTCGTAAGCAAAGTGACACTGTGTGAGTACGAGTATAATCTGTATTAAGTTACCGAGAATCGCTTAACGACTTCCAAACAGACGCCGTCAAGTCGTTATGTGCAAGCCATTAACAGAAAGGGGAAACGATTAAAATCATGTGTTATATTTTCTTTATAAACGCTTACGCATTTAAAAAAATAATTTTTCATTTTGAAGTTTTTTGCCCGGGGTGCTTTTATTATAAAGCTTAAATGAAAATCCCAGTCGCATTACCCTTTACAATGAAATTAAAAAGACAACTTGTTGTTGACACATTCACTGTTCGGTTAAATCGATTATAGGCTATACCGGGTGGATAATCGATCGGGACTCGTCGTGGTAAAAAAACTACGCATCAGAGCATTTTAAATGTTCCATGATGTTTAAATCTTAGTGTTCATCTCGCTCTTAAAGTCTCAATATCAAACGGACTATTAATAAATGATAGTTGAAGTAATTTACAATGTACTAGAAATAAATGTACAATTATAACTAATAACAGGACGCTGTCACAAATCTGCGTTACTCAAATTTAGGTATCTAACGACGTAACTTTGTTCGCGGCAATATCACGCTCACGTAAACATAGCGCATTCCATTTTATAGACCATCTTCATACTTGATATTATTTTTAATTTTTGATATTATGTATTTTTATTGAAATTGATTCCAGAAGATTACTAGGAACTTTAAAAATTCATTTTGTTACTTTTATTAGTAGGTACGATCCTAATAAGTATGTTAGTATATTCAAACAACTTAAAAAAGTGTGACTATTTTACATCATTATTTCATTGAATAATAATCTATGAATTGTATACAATATCAAAGCTTTTTAAGAAATGTAGAATTATTATCATACATATGATGTTACCGGCACTGTATTAAATCCGGCATTGTATACAATTCTTAGTAAATGTATGTTATTCCGAAAAATAGTCGGAATGAAATAAATTATAGGTATTCGTCACATAACACATTACCTAGGATACTCTTAAATCTGAACTTTTCCTACGTAGCAAACACATTTGCAAGTGTGGGTAGTTTTTGGGGTAGCTATTAACCAATATGAGGTCAAAACTAAAATCCAAGATGGCACCGACGAAAATTTTACATCTTTTCGTCATGGATGTCATTTTCAAGGTTTTGGAGTAGCTCTTAACAAATGTGAGGTCAAAACTAAAATCCAAGATGGCGCCGACGAAAATTTGACTTTTTTCGTGATGGG
>CAJQZN010039613.1:0-13266 GCA_907164685.1 Colias eurytheme | reverse complement strand
ATAGCTACCCCAAAAACCATGAAAATGACACCCATGACGAAAAGATGGCAAATTTTCGTCGACGCCATTTTGGATTTAAGTTTTGTCAAATTGCTTTACCCCACCAATCCGTTCAACAACCCATAAAAAAAGAGGATCTCAGTCAACATAATTTTTAAAACATAATTTTAAATTACAAATAACTGGAATATGAAACTTATACAGTTTACTCTTATAAAGTATCAAATATTTCAAATCACGAAAACGACAGTATACGCACAATAATCTTTTTCTAATTCTTTTTTATTTTTGGGACGAGGAGCGATACACCCGTCCTTCCAAGAGCGCTTCTGAGCGCGGTCTGACGACCCGCGAGAGCAAAATGTATGAAGAAATCGACAAGTATTTTTAATTTAGCTTATAATTGAAATAAAATTTTGATTTAGATACAAAAAAATTATCACAATCTATAGAGGACTATATATCCCTCAATAATTTATAGGTAAGAAGATAGATTAGGCTTTTAATTTTCTTAAAAGTGTACCGGTTTAGACCCCATTTTTTTGCATTTTATGCGATCATTGTGCTGGGAAAATCGTATTTCAGTGACAATTTTGTATGACGTCGTACAATTTTTATAAGATGATCGTAGAACTGAATATATTATCTTTAAATTAAGATATTACTTTGTTCTCACGTGTAAGTGCTTTGAGTTAAAATTGTACCGTAAAATAGCGGTTTTTGTTAAAAAACTGTTATAGCACCCTTAATAGCGTCCTTATCACCGCGCTCTAGGAATGCCATGAGCTTACGATACTCTGGAGCGGCGGTCGATGACCGTCAGCTGCGAGTAGATAAACAAACTGCTTCGCTGTGCTTTCAGCGAATATTTGCAACAACTCTATAAAAACATACCGACACTCCATCCAATTCATAATTTTTTACACGTTCAATAAATAAACGCAAAAAGATATTTCTCGTTCAGTTTTTAATATCAATACTGTGGGCTTTTAAAAAAGTTCGTTTTTTCTGGGTGTTCGTTAACGCAGTATGTGAATAGGTATTTTCACCTTGTGTATTTCCTCGGTGCGGAGCGCAACTCAATTTGTCCGGTAGAAGGGGACCGCACTGATTGCCAATCACCGAACGCTCCGTATCGTTTCATGTGTTGTTTGTATGAAACTCCCAATGATGACGTCATAACAATTTTTACAAGCCCTTTATTTATTCATACCAATTTACATGAAAATAACACGATAATTTATCTGAGGTATTTACGGGAAATTTTTGTCCGTATCTGAACATTACTATTAAGTAAGACTACGACGATCGTCCTTATGTAATTTTTTCGCCGAGTTTCGTTTTCACATATTTATCGCAATTATCGTTCAGACTTCGGACTTAATTAAGCGAGATAAAGCCGGCGATTTTAATGAGCGTTGCCATAACCAAAGAAGAGCTTTAGACGCCATGTAATGGATACATGTTCACTTTATTACATCACTGGCCCTTTATGTATAAATGAATAGCTCACGTCGGCCTTCCCCGCGTTATCGAATTAACGTGAATATGTGATGCAGTTGTGAATATATGAATATGTGCAACCTACTACAAGGGAGTGGAATTGTCAAACAGATAATCTTGTTAAAGCCTCAAACTGAATTTCATTTTCGAAATTTTTTCGCTATTATCTTGGAATTCAAAAGCGGTAAATTTATGCTTTAGGGCGTTTGTCCACTACAAGGAATTTTACGGTCCGGCATTCCGATTTTTTACGGTCCGGTATGGCACGCCATTAATCTATATACTAGCTTGTGCACTATACGTAATTTTACTGTCCGACATTTTACTTTTCCCTATTCCGGATGGTTTTTTGTGTCTACGAGTCGCTGTAGGTATAATTGTTTTCGAATGCCCACTTGCTTGGATTTTACTGTTTTTACTGCATATGCCAATTGAAAGCAAGCTCTTGTTTTACTTTCTTTTAGTTGGCAATGAGATTTGAGAAGTCGGTATTGTTATTTTATATACATTGACCAAGCAATAGCATTGACCTATAATTATTATCTAAGTAAGTGTTGGTAAGTTAAAGTTCAAGTGGGAATAGCTTTAGCTCCTCGTCACCGATTAAAATAAATAAGTGAAACACGCATTTTAAATCTCTTACGGAACTTTACTTTTTATTATAACGAAGTACATAATATAATATTTCACCTTCTATATTTTTTACTCGTTTCTTGTAAAATGCAAAAACAATCATTTATGATAGCATTATACCGCCAAACTTCCTTGAACTGTACCGCACTGATCCGAGTAAAGACGGACAGGTGCACAAGCAATTCATCGGTTTTTTCATGCCACACCGGACCGTAAAAAATCGGAATGCCGGACAGTAAAATTCCTTGTAGTGCACAAGCGCCCTAAAACTGACCAAATTGAATTTAACTACCGGATGGCGATTACGATAATAATGAATGGTTACGTTGGCAATTATTGAATCTGCTATAAACTGAACTATGAACATGAGTCGGGTGTCCAATGACTTATTACCTATAATCTCTCATATGTAATTTAATACACGAATACATTTGGTAGCGACTGCCATTACTTTATTAGAAATTATGCAAAATACCTTGAACCGTAGCGATTCTGTATGCGCATTTATAACGAAATAAACGAATTTAAATATCGGATACAGCCATTACGTATATCAATTGTTTTCGATTTCGGAATATTGGAAACTTTTTAGCGATAACTTTGTATGTTATTTTGAATGATATTTATGAAGATAGATAGCATCTAGTGATAAACTATCATGTTTTAAATATATTTCCATTTACGTATTTAAATAGCTCTAGTTACGACTAAGATTTGGTTGAATCGTAAATGTTGCTTAATTTTGTAGGTACGACAAGTAAATAATCAAAGGTACAATGTTACCTACTGTGCAATGTATAGGTACCTACCCTATAAGAAGTCTCATTAGCTTCATTATATTAATTTTGTGCCTTCGTCGTCAATATTTTTCTTATCTTTTGCCTACTACGTCATATGTGTATCTTTAGATTATCGTCAGTTTGATCTTGTTTTGAAACTTTTATATCCCTATCTGTGTGGTTTTTACCGAGAGTTGATTCGAATTTCGTAGTGATTTTGGTAGATATTGGTTTTGGTGGGATTTTGGTTTATGGATACGACGGATTTATACGACGATATAATAAAAACAAAAAGTAAATAAAAAAAACATAAATATTATTTTTGAAAAAAAAAAAAAACTTTTTTATCAAATAGTAACGTTAATCTTTTATGCAATTGAATGTATAAAAATAAAGCCAAAATATACGAATTCAAACAAAAGTATTGATTGAGCCTCGTTATATTAAACAATTTTGTTATATTGCTTAATTAAACAAGATTTATAAAGCTGAAGAGTTTGTTTGTTTATTTGAACACGCTAATCTCCCTATTTGAAAAATTATTTCGGTGTTAGATACCCCATTTATCGAGGAAGGCTTATATTATATTATCAAGCTAAGACTAAAAGGAACGGAGCTCTGCGAGTAAAACCGCGGGCCACAGCTTATAGTTAAACATATAAAATGCTCCTCCACCCACTTTGCCCACTGCCCCTATATTATGAAACAATGCTATATACATATATGTATATGTTTGAGAGACAGCTTATCATTGCTGTTATCTTATTAGTTGATTTGCTTATCAATAAGCTCATAGAGTTGACATCGATCCTACTGCTCTTGACCGTCTATTATGGCAAATTGATACATATAGTATGACAATTTACTCATGTGTTTGTTTCATTTTGATGCATAGGTATTAAATAAACCACCTGGTAACACTTCGCACTTCGCCTTGTTTTAAACTTGACAGTATAAACTCAAATAACGCTTTTATAATATAATGCCTTCATGTCGCTCCGTAACATAAATATTTACCGTGAGTAAATTCGTGTTTATGTTATGCTTCACGCAGGAGAGATTACAGTCAAAACCTATCGCCATTGCTCTCAAGTCTTAACAGTTCGTTTACTTCAGAAACAACGTCGTTTCACAAAATATACCGTCTATTATGCACACTGAATGTACACTCCAGAAAATTGTGTGAAATCTCTTGAATACATTTTTATCTTGACCCGTAATTTACCTAACACGACGCTTAAGAGTGAAAAGCTAAGGGTTTGTAAACTTGACACGCCTATGTACGTGTTAATAAACATTTTCTTTTGTGTCATTAAAATTTTAAGATAATTTTTAGTACTTAATATTAGATTTGAAAATACATTTTTTTAGTATTCGTGGATAATGATAGGATTTTTTCAATGCTAAGACAAGTTATTATTATTACCTATAATGTATACTTAAGAATAAACCTTTTCAAAAGATATAAAAAACGTGTTCTCGGCCGTACGAGCGAAAACGGTACTGTAAAATCGATTTATCCGTCTACGTGTCATAGGCGTCTTTCGCAGGTATCGGAAATTAGGTTTCAGATAGGTACATTTTATTAACGAGAAACGTCTTGCAGGCTGGACCGGAAATGACATGGGTGGTCGCGGAGCACACGTCCGGCGGCGCCGGCGAGCTGACGGTGTCGAAGGGGCAACAGGTGGAGGTGCTGGAGTCGTGGCAGATGCGCCCCGACTGGTGGCTGGTGCGCATCCACGGCGACCCGCCGCAGGAGGGCGCCGTGCCCGCGGTCGTACTCAAGCCGCAGCCCCACCACAAGACCTCTCCCTCGCGCCAGCCGCTGCCCACCACCGACGACGGAATAGGTTAGTAACGCTTTTTATATACATTCTATTTTCGTGTGCCCCGTGGCCGTAATCTAATCAGCGAAATTTTAATTAACAACAGTAAGTCTCGTACTCTTATCTAGTAATGCCATTTGAGGCGAACGCTCACTCTGGTACCTTTTACCGTGCTCTGAAGGGACCGGGTTGCGAGCTGTTTTAAACCTCAATAGCACTTGTAAAGCGACTCATCTAATTAGGCAGTAAAATTTTTCTGACACCGTAAATAAAAATAATATACTACAACACAGAATCATGATCAATGAGACGTCGAGAACGTATGTCCCTATCGCAGAAGTAATATTAGGTATACACGACTTAACGAGGCGATTTCGTTACGGCCATCGTAATGGGTGCAGGAGGGCGAGCGTTGACAACATAATATCAACTCGTACACAGCCGTGAGCCGACACAGCGATACACTTACAACGTGCACGGTTATTTACAACGCTGGATAAAGAAATGATTCATTCATCTGTGAAGTGAATGAAGTCACTTTTTATCGATAACAACGCTTTACGCTCAACAATTCCTTTTAAACCTCGACTTTGAGTAAATTATTTAAGCTCCAAAGCTGGGAATTCAAATTATTCTTCATCTAAAGCGCTTAAATTATATTATACCATTTACATTTGAATATATTTCAATTATTAAAGTTTTCATTAAATAACTTAACATTTTGCATTTTAACTCTCTCATTTCTTGTTCTTCAATACCAAATACGATTAGTTAAAAACACACACACATCTTTATACTTCATTGAATCCGTTATTACGTTCAAAGCTATTTGCTGTTTAACGCATAAATATTTTTCCTTCATAAAATGTAGTCAGTGAATAAGACGATAGTGTGTTTCTGAAATTGTTATCTGAGGCACATGTTATTTTTCAAGAAATTGCCTCTCGAAATACCGTGGAGACGTACTGTGCTTCTTTTAAGATGTCAACTGAATATCCTCGATAGTTGTTCCAGGTATTTTACCTGAACTGTTTCTAGCATAAATTGCTCTTGTGTGTTATAGGAATAAAGTCGGTGGAGAGTCATGTGAAGTATACCGAGCGAGTTAAGCTTTGAATGCATTTATATAAGTTGAATCAATAGCCGAGTAAATAGCATCTTGTCAGTGAATAACAAATTAATAATATAAAAGTCTACCAGTCTATCGACGAATATTCTTAAAACTTTTACAAAAGTTTCTGCATTCAGGGACAAATGTAACTTGTAACAAAAGAATTTTGTTACATTGAATTTATGTTCTAATGTAATAGTTTGGTTCCTGTTTCGCAAATCAGATAGGTATATCATTCTTATTGTTAGTTGTTCTGATCGTCGCGGATCGCAATAGTAACGATGCAACATTATCGCACGTGTCGTCGCTACAAGCAATTGAAATTGAATCTCCCACAAACTGCTCAGACTTTTGCACAGAAATATATCAACTTTAGTAATATAAAAATTTCCAAGTTTCGCTCAGCCGGTGTTGGCCTAGATTGAATACGAGGCAATCTATTGAAATATATTTCACATTATGCTCCAGTAAACTTACATGACCGGAACGCTTTATTATCTTTTCCCTAGAGGAATTATATTGGCTTCGATAATAATTAATATTATTCAATAATACAACTTATCACGAAACATTGTTTTTAATAAACAAAGAGATTGCATACAAAGTTGTCAGGCTACATTTCGAGGTTAATATTTAAATATATCCGAGTATAATATGCTCATGAAATATAGGTAGCATTTCTGTAATATTTTAATAATAATTTTAATGAACTGTCGACTGGCTGGAGCCTGGAAATGAAATGGTGATAATTTTAATGAACAAACGTCCGCATGATGTTTGTGTTGGTACTCATCACTTAAATTTATGCTTTTAGTGGCTCTCACTAAAGTAAGTGCAATCGAATTGCCAACTCTTCCTTCCTTTAATTTCGATTGTTCAGTCGGTTTAGCTCTTTGGAATTGCAAATACTCACATCAGCAATTTAATTGCCTCTAACTTTTAGAGGGGTCACAGGAAATCTAAATTCAAAATGGCGTACAGATACAACCGTTCCGAATGCGGTATAAATATAAGTTGGAATTGTACTAAATAAGTAGCTGGTTTTCATTGTGTAATATAGGCATTGAAGCGGAAGTATTTAACGAATGTGTATGAGTCTTAAACTACGTAGAGCTATAAGGGAATATTAGTAACTAGCTTTCCACCCGCAGCTTCGCCCGCGCAGTCAAAAAAAACCCGCATAGTTCCCGTTCCCGTGGCATTTCCGGGATATAACCTATCCTATTTCGCGGGATAAAAAGGAGCCTATGTCCTTTCTCGGATATCAAAATATCTCTATACCAAATTTCATGCCAATTGGTTCAGTAGTTAAGGCGTGATTGAGTAACAGACAGACAGCTACAGAGTTACTTTCGCATTTATAATATTAAGTATGGATGTAGATAATAATTGATAATGTATTATTTTATCAAACGCCGGTAGCCATAACCGGGAGATATTGACACAAAATTTCGAGTCATTTGTAACAGGATGGCGGTTCTATAGGGGTCTTAGTACGCAATTACAAAAAGAAAAATGATGGTGTGAACGCTGGTACCGGCGGCTTAGTCGCGTGGGCGTTAGTCTAACTCGTCGGAAAAATAGCCAAAGTCAAACGATTTGTAACACAAAAATTTTAGAATTTACCGATAGCCCATAAAAAAGAAGTAGGCGGTAGTGTCATGCCATACTTTTTCGGTGTGACTTACAGCCCGCCATACCGACGCGAATGTGTTGATTTAAATAAAACAATTATTCAACCATTTGTACCAGGCTAACTTTTGAACAGGTAACCATCGTCGTGCAGCCATTTACGAAAATCGCCATGCCTTACTTTTCGGACGATTCCAAATGGTCGCCATACCGCCGAAAATCTGCAAAAAATTTTTATTTCGCCAAACTTTTTGTACCAGTATTGCATTTGCATTTTTGGAGAGTATTTGATAAAATGTGACCATTATTATATTTGCCATACTTCTAGTAGGGGGAAAAAGTGCTGTCATACTTGAAAAATTAATTTACTAAGGGGCGTATTTACCCGCGTACTAAGAACCCTGAAGAACCGCCATCCTGTTACAAATGACTCGAAATTTTGTGTCAATATCGCCCGGTCTAAGAACTAAATATTTATTTTCAAACTATAGCTTTCCCCCAGCGGCTTCGCCCGCGTAGTCAAAAAAATACCCCCATGGTTTCCGTTCCCGTGAGATTTCCGAGATAAAACCTATCCTATGTGCTTCCTCAGGTCTCAAGCTATCTCTGTATCTGTATCAAATTTGAAATAAATTCATGCAGTACTTTTTCAGTTTAGCCCGGACAAACGGACAAAAATTATAAAAACTATATTTTTAGCTTCGGAAACGATTGTAGATCACGCCCGAAGTATTACCTACATGTATTTTCAAAAATATTATTGTACAGTTTTGACTTTCCTACGATTTTATTCTAAGTATCGATATATATACATACATACATATATATATAATATGTTTTTATAATATACATTTTTGTGTTTTCGAATTGAAGTGGTAGAAGGACTTATCGATTTCGTAGCCGTCAACTTTAATACATCCGTCTTCACAACCTTTCGCATTAATCATAATTTGACATTAATATGCACTGATAAAGTAAACGCACAATAGTAATGATGAACTGATAACATTTTAATAAAAAGCATTTAGGTATACGTCGCGTCGCGGCTCAATTAAATATTAACTTCCCTTTGTAGCACGTTTGAACTCGGCATTCGTGCGATTAAATTTTCTCGTAACGCTTTTGAAATTCGGCATCCAGTGATTTCATGAAGTTTAAAGTCTTTTTGTATTAAGCCCATCACGCGCCGCGCTCGCTCACCGCACACCGCTCACCGCTCACCGCACGCCGCACTAGTCCGTACTTTAACTTTGCTTCAATTAAATCAATTTGCGTCGCCAGCAAACTGAATTTTACGTTTTTCGCAAACATCTCGCACTGACGCCGAAGACTTTCTTCTATTAAATAGAGTGCATCCAGCTTCTGTAGTTTGACTTCATATCTGCATTTGCATGGATTTAAATAAACTTGCGTTGACAGAACTAAATTAAGCACAGTTAATCGTTGAAATATTTCTGTACCTATAATTATGTAACAGCTTGCACCCTCGGCCTCGCTACAACTTCGTCCGAGTTACTTTATTTTTTAAATTATTATTCGATATAAACAGTCACGTACTCTATCTACTAGTAATTATCTATCCAAAATAAAACTTGTTCTAATTTAGCTAGACTTTTAATGATAGTCGCTTCTCAATCCCCCGCTGTCTCAAATTAAAATTAAGTTGAAATCTTGAAGCACCGCATTCACATTATACATTACATAAGCTAATTTTGAAAAATGAAAACAGACACTCAATTTCATTTGTACAGCTTTGTAGCCGACAACGCTTTTATCGTCCTTTGTGAAACGGACGTTTCAATTGAAATCATTCATTGCAAATATTACAATATAAATATGACTCCACTCGGAAAAGTACAATAATCTCAACGTAATTTAATGTGAAGCTGCAGAAAGCTTCGTGGGAACTAAGAAAATACACAGGAACTGTTGGAGCGCCACCATAGAAATCTAAATATGTAACTATACACTAGAATTGCTATAATGTCATACCTAATTAGTATGAAAATCACTGTCGCCAAAATCAACACATCTAAACCGACAGTTATACAGTACACACATGTAAACTATGCCTTTTTTTGGACAGCTTAATTTTAGTGAAAACTAACTTAAATATTAAATTCAGCTTTTTAATACAATTCCTGACACACGATTTTACGGTTTATTTTAAAATAACATCCCTAGGTACATGAGATGCTTTGTTTCTTTTTGCTCCAATACGAAAAAATTCAGCTTTTCTACAACAGAGGGCGTTAATTTTCAATAGATATAACTATGAACCTAAACACATTGAAATAAGGTTGATATTTGTTTTAAACGTGATAATAAGAACGGTCGACTGTGTCATTCATTGTTATTTAGATTTCTATGGTGACATTCGTAATATGTACTTGTAAATATTCTATAATTATAAGGAAAAACGGCAATATTTCTAAAAAACATACTTATAGGTAAACCAGAATCTGATGGCAATTAGGGAAATCAAAATTTTGAGTTTGCAACCCTAGGGAAAATGGACTGAACGATCTTGATACTTCTTATTTTTTATTTTGGCCTCAATATCATTAGTCACATAACATAAGTGGACAATACTGTACTTAATAATAAGATATCCACTAATATTTTTATTTTGTATGTACTTACCTACTTACATGTATAATATACACATTAGTTTTATATGTATATTAGACATATTATTATTTACACATACTTATATATTTTGTTTAAATCATTATCATTATGCCATGTCAAAATATGGATATAATGATAATGGAGATCAAAACTAGATTGCTTATAATTTTTTATAAAATAAAAAAAAATAAAATAAAACTATGTTTATTTTCGTAAGTATTAACAGATACACACATTATAAAGTTGACTTGGACAGCTTAGACTTGACGAATAGCCGTATTGGAAACTCCTGTAATAAGTTTTCATAAAATTATATTGTAATCAACAAAAAATATTATAGTTACCTACTTATAATATTTTTAATTAAAAGTATCAAAACGGGTAAGTCAAATTTACCAATAAAATCTTCAAAATTGAAAATTGTTATGTTTCTGACCCTTCTTCATCGAATATTTTTCTATACACATTGTAAACAACACCTCTTGCTTGTGATATCAGCCGCTTTTTCGACATGTTAGAAGATTTTTTAGACAAAATCCTAAAATTATTCATCAACTACGAAGAAAACAAATAATTTGACGACCAATTTGATAGTTGTCAAATAAAGTTGCCACATGAAAATCTTTTATTTTATAAATATAAAAATGCCATCAGATTCTGGTAGACCTATACCGGTCAAATGTTATTCCTTTATTAGTATAATTGCAACTTATGGAAGAATTTCCGCAATGGGAAATGCTGAAATACAACATGTTTACACACATAATATGTCTCAAGAGCAACTGAACAGCGACGAATGCACTGGTGGCTTGGAAGTCACCTAGTGTCTTGATATTTAGATTTCTATGAGCGCCACCTTTTTGCCGGTACAAATAATAATTATCACGGTGTCGCACTGTTGTCAAGGAGGGTTGTTATAAGTTTGAAGCCTTTTTCCTGTCTGCCTGCTCATGCCACTGCCCTTTGTAATTAAGTATAAATAATTGAAAGCTTTTCATACCAACTGCAACAGTCTGTTAAAGACTTTTCTCTATACTCACACTATTTTTAACTTTTACTCGGAACTTGTCTGCTTCCCGAGTACTCATTAGTGCAAAGTAATAGTATTAAAAAAAACTATTAAGTAATATATTTATTATTATTAATTAAAATGAGAGCGTTTTTGATAAAATTAGTATATTGTTGTATAGTTTTTAGTTAAATATTGATTCGTTGATAATTTTGCACATAGCATACTTATCTAAAATTTAAATGAGCTCAGAAATATTACGTAGTAGGTATAATATAAACAATAAAATATATTACAAATATTATTTGTACACCGACTTATCCGTCTATTCAGTGATTTAACAGTAGGTATCGTTCCAGTCCACAAAATATTAATGTTCTTACTTATTATTTCTGTGACACCTTTTACAAAATGAAATACTATGTATTTAGTTTAATCTTATTATAACATACGAGCGTGTTGTAAACATGTTGTTAATATTTGGTGCTTGGTATATAATTTCAAATGTGTTTAGCAACAAAATTATCTGGGCAGCTATTATATTGCGGCACATAAAGTAACACATATACCAAATATGTTTGTTTTCGGCTCTTATTTCGAGACTGTGGGGATAATTAATCTCAGCTAGGTATATAGATGAGTTGACTCCTATTTCATCCTGCCCACAAAGGCTCTGTTTCCCCGAGCCTGATCAATCGACGTAATAGGGACTTATTCCATAATAATGGTCCAAGCCTTTGGCGCCAGCTTTTGTTCTACGGCTTCTTAAGCCATAGGCATAGCACATTGGTGATTGGATGCAATAATACCTTTGCCATCAGACTTTCCGTTTTAACGTTTACAAAGAAATATTCAAGTACTTTATTTATGCTGATGTCGACTGGCATTGTGCGGAGTATGTACTATTTGGGATTAGTATAAGAAGACAATGAAATCGATATTAATACGCTCTAATAAGTAACGTGTTTTAGATTAAGGAGTCCTTCTTAAAGAGTTCTTGTTAAGAGCGAAAAAAAAATGTAACGTCGGTTTAAGAGGATAATAAGACAGAATTTCGTGTTCGTTTTGATTTAAGTAGTAATTTTTTTATCGTTACCATTGGAGCTACCTATTTGTGTTTCAAATTAGTAATTATTTTTGGGGAACTACTATAATTATATACATATTTATTTAAATAATGATTAAATCATTAGACTCGTCCGAAATCATTATCCCATTTGTTATCATGGTCATTATATAAATATCTATTGCCTCTAATTACTTACAGCTAATGATTTAGTTTCTACTTGTCATAGAACAGAGTAATTGGAATAAATATAAAATAATGGAAACTCACTTCAAAATCTTTTATTTTATACAACATCAAACACTATTTATTGATGAAGCTTTAAGCGTAAATACTTATATATAAAAAAATAGTCAACTGTTTAAAATCAATTTCATATAAAGTAAACAATGGTTAGACCAATGGACGGCTGTTTATTGGAACGTTAATTTTTACGAGCAATCGTTAAACGAAGTATGAACGTGGAAGGTAAACCAGAAAATATTTGACATAATGTAACGCATTATATTTTAAACTATGCTTAATACTACGCTTAGCAATATCGATACACTCGCACTAATGGAATGTAACAAAAAAAACCCTATTAAACGTGAAATAAAGATACTGCTTATTATGTACTTATTAGTAATATGTATTTATAAATATTAGAATAGATTCAATAGAGATTACGAAAAAGCTCAGAAAGAAAACAATACATTATTTTTACAGTTATAATACTGAAGAGGGATAATAATAAATATAATATTCCTTCTTATTATATTATATCGTTGAAATAGAACTAAGCAATGTTCCGTAATTTATGAGGTTAGTAAAAATACGTTTCTCTATTTACAAACCGGTTTTCTAATAAACTGTGTTAATAATAAGTTCATTTGCGTTATTATTTAGTTACACAGTTAAGTATCGAAATAAAAGAATGAGTTATTTATATATTTCGTGCGATGTAAAATATTTGCTCAAAAAAAAAACAAAATTACAGAAACGACAACGCGGGAAATAAATGTTGTTTCAGATTCTGCACAAGAAAATTTGCAATCGTCGACATACAGAAAATTGGCTTAGACGAGAGTCGT
>CAJQZN010039611.1:0-13799 GCA_907164685.1 Colias eurytheme | reverse complement strand
TCAGTCGCAAAGTTTTTTTTTGTTCGCTCGTTTTATAATTCCCCATAATTTACTATATAGTACAAATTTTTTTAAATACAAAAATAGGAACATGTGTTTTTGACAAATGACAATTTCTATTTTGACATCGAGCGAAGGGCGAAGGCTTTTTGCCAGGCCAGTGTCGTTAGAGTCTGGCCAGCCAAAGCTGAACCCAGTAAAGGGCGGCAAATTTAAAAAACATGGACCTGGTAACATCGGCTTTAGTAGGAAAAAAACATTTTGATACTTTTGATATTCTTATAGGTGACCACAGTATATTGATGACCCTGAATTTGGCAGACAGCAGACAAAATGTAATTTCAGATTGGTATATCTCTAAGCGAAATTAAGTTTTACATGTTTACTAAATTGGGAATTGTTTGTCGTTGATTTACCTACAGGTGATAATACAGAAAATTTTATTGTATAGGTACATTAGGTACACAACATAGCAGGATTTAAACGTTATTAGAGCAAATGATTTGAACCGTTTTCAACAAAACTGACAACTAACTACGCAGAAACGCCATGATGACATTCCCTAATGTGGCCGCTACAAAAAACACTGGGTTCAGCTTTGGCTGGCCAGACTCTAAAAACCAAGTTAAAAACATCACTACATAGTATAAAACAAAGTCGCTTTCCCTGTCCCTATGTCCCTATGGTATTTGTACGCTTAAATCTTTGAAACTACGCAACGGATTTTGATGTGGTTTTTTTTAATAGATAGAGTGATTCAAGAGGAAGGTTTATATGTATAATAAGATCCATTAAAAGTGGAGAAGTACTGTTATTTTTGAGGTTTCTAATGTGATGTCGTAAAAAATTACATTTATTCCGCTTACATTGCAAACGCAGGCTGAACCCTACGAGTTTTATCAAAATAATGTACTAAGTAATATACACATTGAAAAGGTCTACAGAAAAGTCCGCGATGGTATATGTCTATCTCTTATGGATAACCCACAATAACTTTTTTTTGTCATTTACTTTTTACGACAAATAATGGCTAATTTTCGAAGCGATTTTAACCAATACAGCATTAATCCTTGACCAATTAAATACCATGGCTACATTGTTCATTTAATATAGATCTATATGGCCCTTTACACCGTATGATTTAAGTGAATATTTTCGAAGATATTACAGATTTAAAAATTGCAGGACGTAGCGTTTGCGGCCGCCCGGCTATGTATTTTATACCCGTGCGATGCCGGAGGCCGGAGCGGGCCGCTATATTTTTATACCTATACAAGTTACAACGTTCACAATTTTTCTGTAGTGTATTTAGTATTAGTTAGTTCTTTAAAGAAACGAATCTTCAATGGCGGCGCTTATCATTCCCTCTCGCTCACACACGGCCGTACGGTATGCAAAAAAAAAATGGAAAAATAAAATCACTAAAATGTATTTGATTTTCCCTATAATAGTTTTTATCATAAATTTACAATGACAATTATGCATTTGCGAAAGTAAATAATGTTTTATTGGTATTTGACAAAATATGTTCTTTGGGAAAAGTTGTTCAGTTTTATGGGCTTATTACAAGTATTATGGGGATTTTATTACATTCTGTATACGTAAATATGATAATTCATATAAATACACAAATACAATAACAAAAAAGTTTGTCAACAAACAATTTGAAATAATTAATAAAATAATTATCAATTTACGTTATTTTTATTTTCTTTTTTGATGATCCTACCATCTGTCAAAGTCAGCTTTGGCCGCCATTGAAGATTCGTTTCTTTATTGAACTGACGAGGAACTGACTAATATCAGCATTGCACCCGTGCGAAGCCGGGGCGGGTCGCTAGTATTACATATATAAAGTTAAAAACCACAGAGTAAATAATACAACTAAGTAAGAAAAAAATATTTCCAATTAATTCACACACAAAGCAGTAATAGTTCAGTGGTAGGACTTCAGACATATCGGTCGTGGCCGAGGGTTCTAAATTAGTTAATCGTGCAGGAAATAAATTCATTTTTAAATATATATCTGCGCCTTAGATTATACACCTATAGATGTAACCACTAAAATGACCTTCCTTGAAAGAGCGAGATCGTTAATTGTCAAACCCATGCAAAGAAACAGGACAGAATATATAGTTTTTGTCTTTGTCGACATGGCCGGTTTTATTGTTTGGCAAGAACAGATTGTGACAAACAAACTTGGCGTCTTTTGGATTTTTCTGTGATTGTGTGAATTTACAGTGTTTATTGCGTATAAAAATTGGATAATACAGAATATTTAGTGTACGTGCGATGGTGGGTGGCAGTGTTTTGGGTTGTAAAAGCCCGAGTGAGCGAAAAATTGAAGGAATAACATTTCACATGTAAGTAGGCGAAATTATCATTTCTTTCGTTATTACAACGCCAGATGATCATCGATTATGATGTTTTGTGATGAATTCAGTGATGTGATGCCAAGAATATTGAGTTGTGATACGTGTTTTCACTATCTTAAAATAAAATAACGATTAACGATGAACGGTTCAGGGTTGCCATAATGGCTACTTTAATTTACCCAAATAAATCATATTTCTTTATTGTCAGTACATACATACGATTCGAGGTCTTGTTTTGTGAAGAGAAAATAAAGATTATGATTATAATTAAAGATTATGATTGTTGTATGTTTGTTTGTTACTCAATCACGCAATAACGTCTGGATGGATTTCAATGATATTTTGCACATGAGTAGTTTATTACCTGGATTAACACGCGGATGAAGTCGCGGGTAAAAGCTAGTAGTATAATATTTTTATTGAGAGGAAATTAATTCTTCTGTACGTAAACTTTAATTTTAGTTACATTTATTTAAGGGCTTTATTGTAGTTTATTTAACTTATTACTCAATAAAGATAAACTTTCGTAACATGCGAATAAAATCTTCTTTTTTCAGGTTTCCATCCAATATTGATAAAAAGAAATGGCTGGATGCCACTGGACGAGAAAAGTGGCTGCCAACAAAATATTCAAAAATTTGTTCCATTCATTTTGATGATGATTCATTACTGTATAAAAATAAACGAGTACAATTAAATCATTCAAAGTGTTGGTAACGAGAGGACAGTAGTGACTTCCGGTTTTCTACTCTTTTTTGCCAAGCTGTACTTATTTCATTATGTATATAGTAATAAATAATAAACATGTTTATGTTATAGACTGGTTTTATTTCATCATTGAACGTGTCGTGTGTGTTTTATGTCGTGTGGGTCGATAAATGTCTATCATTGAGGTATTATTAAAGAGAGGACACCACGAACAAAATCTGTGCAACAAGCGCGGCGAAGCGGGCCGGCTAGTGAGTCATACACTTTGTAGATATTCTGCCTCTTAATACTTATTAAAAAAATATGAATAAAATTATCAATTAAAACCAATCAATGTAACAAAAAAAAAATGGTCCGAGACGATTGACTCTAACTCGTGTTACAAATATGTAGTTTAAAAGCGATGCCCTCTCTAGTACGTAGTACGTGGTCAATGATGTCCATACAATTCTCCTTACCTACCTTACGGAGGTTTTATTAAAGTATTTCGTACGACTACGACATAAGAGTTACATTATTGAAGCTAGCATTTAAAATATGCAAATTCAGAATTTTTAGTTTGCGAAGTACTTACAGGTATTTATAAAGTCTGTTCGCGATCAAGTAAGATTCATAATATTTTTTACCTAATATGTGGGAATTGCCAACTTATTAGGCAGCACCACAAAATTCTATTTCTGTTTCATGTGCGGTCACGCCATGGTTACATCTATAGGTGTATAATCTAAGATCTGCGCACTTGGATAACGTCAACACTGCTCAAATCGGTGAATGAACACATAAACCTTAAATGTCTCAGATCAAAAACATATTATATAACAACCGCAATCCGTACTTGGCCAGCGTAGTGGATCATGTCCTGAAACCTGATAGAGCCTGGCTTATTAGCGGTCGCGACGGCTCGAGCAGTCCGTGTACGGCAGTGAATGAATGTCCATAGTTCACCTGATTGTATGTCCATAGTTCACATGATTTTATATGTCATTGATTGAATAATTACACATTAAGTTGCCTGGTAGAGATCACCCTTAGGTGATAAGGCCGCCTTCTGTGCGCACTGGACTAGATAAAAGTTTTATAATTAAATTATTAATAAATAACTAATATGGTAACTCTAAATCAGATTTAAATTTAATATTCAATAGTGGTAACATTGACCACGACTAATCATTTCATTACAGTGTCTATCTGCCCTCTGTGGTTTTCGTTTTTGTAAAATTAACATTGAAATTAAATTTTGAGGTATTAAATTTATGTAAAGATACTAAAATTAAAATAATAAATTTAATTTGTCTATAATGTAACGTTATCAAGTGTTAAAACTTTCAAGCATATTAAACAAATATATATCTAATATTTCCATTACTAATTTGAATCTCGCCGAATACATTTAAGTTATTATAAAATATAGTGCGTGGAGTGTAATAATTGTTGTATCTTATAATAATTTATTTAATAGGTATGGCTAACACTTTGCTGATATTCTTAGTGGTATTAGGTTTATCGGCGTGAAGTATTTTTTGTCTATAGTGATTTACCTACTTTTGAACTTTATTTTTATAATAAAATTTGACTTTCATTTAGTAATGGTTTAGATGTATTACTTTAAATAAATATTCTTGAATGAATTATATTATTATGTTCATCTTATTGTATGCTAATTGTTATGTCATTAGATTAAATATTCATTAATTATTTTAAGGATTACATGACCACAAAAGGAAGCTGACGCAAAAATGTATTTGTTAAGTGTGTTGAAGCAATCAACACTTGTTCATTTATGTTTTGCTATATCCTACTTCACTTCAGGATTACTGCTTAATTTCATTCAAGCTATATTATACTTTGGACTTCGCCCCTTTAATAAATCTTTGTATAGAAAAATTAATTACTACTTGTCATACTCTTTTGCATGCCGTAAGTATATTAATTGTATCTGTATGTAAATATGAATTTATTTAATGTACATTAGCAGAATTATATTAAAATATATTATTATGTTTTTAGAATTAGTGTTTATGTCAGAATGGTGGGCTGGAACGAAAATGTCAATTTACGTTAAAAAAGATGAATATGATAAATACTATGGCAAAGAGCATGGATATCTTATAATGAATCACAGCTATGAAATAGACTGGCTCATGGGATGGCATTTTTGTGACGGCATCAAAGTATTAGGAGTAAGTATAATTTAATTAATGTTTATTTTTTGACGTGACAACGTCTTATAATTCGATAGAGCCGGCTGCATGCACGGAAAAACATGACTCATGCGGCGTTACCTCGCTTTGAGGCGTTCCATGTAAGGCTTGAAGTGCAAGCGAGAGCGCGGAACGAGCGACAAAGAAGCACAATCGGACGTTGTCACATTCAACTATCGCCAGTAAACCAACTTTACAGACAACCAATTTTTTTAATTTAACGTAGTCCTTACTAGTATTTTATTTAATCATAGTTTACAAGTTTGATCCAGAAAAATTGTGCCTAGATAGTCTTCCAAATATAGTTTAATTCTGTTGCTTATTCTCAACATTATCATCCTACTATTTACCAAAGATTTGGTTGGCTAGTCTCAATCAAGATTGGTCATTGTTGTCAATATTTAGTAAATTGACGAAAATTGGTTAGGAATGAATAATAATATTTTGCTTTTTTATAAATTTTAATCATTTTGACTTTGATTTATCATTGATATTCTATTCATTTGTGATTAAAGGACTTATCTTTGATAATATAATATACTGATGTAATATTTTGATAATTGTGTGTGTGCTGTCTTACAAAGTATTATTACATCCTCTTATTATTTATGTATGCTTTTTTGAATTGTAAAAATGTGTGTTGTTGTTTAAGTTAAAACTATTGTCACATAAAACACATGCAGGAATTGTAAAATTTCTAGCAGCCAGATAATGATAATAGTTGTGTGCCTTACCTCAGCAAAAAACAACCTACTCAAGCTTTTTTTGTGATTGTTACACAATAACACTCATGGTCTACAGATTTTTTGTCAAGATTTTGAAAGATGAGAGATTGTAGTTATTTGTGATAACATTGAATTTTAAATTAAAATTTAACTCACAAGAGCCTTGTCAAATAAGTTATGTTTTTTTTTCTAGCGGGCATGTGATAGTATATAGTAGTTAGTAGGGAGATGATAGTACTTGAAGGACTAAACATATTTCATAATAATATGTAAATAATTTTTAATACAAGTTTTTAGGTAAACATTTTTTGGACAACCCAAATACAGATCTTTATGTCAATAACTTAATTTGAATAATAATCTTATTGTTTAATTTAAAGTGACTCATTAATAATATTGGATATTATAATGATAAAAATATATTATCAATTGTTCATTAATTTTATGTATGTAGGTAATTAAGTACATTCGGTGGAGATATTACTCAAAATATGAGTACAGAAATACCCCAACTTTCGCTACTCCATTTTACGCGAATTCGGAGTTACGCGATTTTACTTGCTGACCGCCGCGTATCATCCAAATGGGAAATAACGAGTCATTTGTCACAAAAAATACCATATTATGAAAGTAAACTGAATGATAAATATTATCAAAGATTTTGAATGGAAAATAAGTATATGTGAATTACCAAAGTAACAGTTATTATCATTATTTTATGACTATCGATTTGGCTTTTCGTGTTCCGCTGTTTGAAGATAAGGAGACTTTATGTAAGAAGGATTGTATAATCTAATTAGGTACCAAATAGATTACATGCCCTTGATAAATACTACCGTGTGTTAATCAATGGTATCGGTCATTTAGAACAGTCACTATGCAATCGTATTCACCGAATAAATGGAACAAATTTAGAAAAAAAACGCATGCATTTTTTTTCTTTGCTAACATCGTTTTAAATTTAGAAAAGACGTTCGCTAGTTTTTAGATCAAAATGAATATCCCTCGAGCATACTTCTCTCTACGAAAAAAATTTCGAACGGAAGGATCTCGATAAGTACCAAAAGAGATAAAAAAAAAAAACAATTCATGTGTGAGATTGCACTCACGTTGTTAAAATTAACATTCATGGAATTGTTATTAGATTATTAATTTTGTTGAATGCCACTTTTTTCTGATTATAAAATCGTTGATGAACCAAGCTTCTGATTATAAATCTTACAGGAAATCTTTTTCAATAATTTCTGCTATTTTCTTAAGTTAAATGCTTAATATGATTATTATTAAAGTGTATTTTCATTTAAAAATAATACAAGCGACTACTTTAATACTTTTACAGTAGAATGTGTATATCACTATACTATCACGCTATGTAACCAGACCCTAATGAGTTGAAAAAATTATCACAGCATTATCAGTGAAATAAGAATTTAATTAATTATTGTAACTTACATTAATCGTTTACCTCGTTTTGTTTGTTATTATTATGACTTCGATTATATCAATGACTTCTTTATTGCAGACATTAAAAATATAGTAGTCGCAACATTTTTCCTTTAAGTAATTACGCCTCATTTTAATAAGAATGTGTTATTTGTTTATAATTAATCAAGCAAAACAGTATTAAATTTCTTAGTAACTGAAGTTAGTTAAAATCTGCTGATTCTTTCACAGACCTGGTCTATTCCAGACACTATTCCTACACAATGAAAATGCTACACGTTTACATATTTAGTTCCTTTGTAATAGTTTTATGTTGTGAATGCAAATAAATGAACTTTTATTTCTTATTATTGTTTATTCTTCTAATAATTGATATTTTCGGTTGCAAATTCGTAATACTTTTCTATTGGGTTAGATTAATTTTCCAGCATTTTTAAATAAAACTAATAGTTAATACATATTATAAAGCTGAAGAGTTTGTTTGTTTGTTTGAACGCGCTAATCTCGGGAACTACTGGTCCGATTTGAAAAATTCTTTCGGTGTTAGATAGCTCATTTATCGAGGAAGGCTATGGGCTATATATCATCACGCTACGGCCAACAGGAGTGGAGCCACGGGGGTGAAACCGCGCGGAGCAGCTAGTTTTTAAATAAACGTCCTCACAAATAAGGTCCATATCCTTAGACTAAAAGCAATGCATCGTTTTTAAACAAAA
This sequence comes from Colias eurytheme, assembly GCA_907164685.1. NCBI lineage: Eukaryota > Metazoa > Arthropoda > Insecta > Lepidoptera > Pieridae > Colias > Colias eurytheme. Next base: position 5,631 of record CAJQZN010039611.1, on the reverse strand, counting down.
GAAAATAAATAAGGACGTCGCACCAAATCACGTACTTAAATCTTGAAAAATTATGAAAATCTTCCTACTAATTAAACACTTTCCTACGGCCTACGGGTCAATTTGCCTGCTGTAATATTATAACGTAAGACATTTTGTTAAATAATAAAATTGTTTCAGAACTGTAAAGCCTACGCTAAAAAGTCCATTCAATACATGCCACCAATCGGTTGGATGTGGAAATTTTCCGAGTTCGTATTTTTAGAACGATCGTACGAAAAAGATAAGGAAATTATTAAACAACAGATTGCGAAAATTTGTGAATATCCAGATCCAGTATGGGTGAGAATTTACAAATGAATATTATGTGTTTTTTAAAATAAAAAAAAATGGTATTAATAATCACTTTTTTCAGCTATTATTGACGCCCGAAGGTACCCGTTTTACGGAGAAAAAACATGAAGCTTCATTGAAGTTTGCCAAGGAAAAGAATTTACCACTCCTCAAGCATCATCTAACACCCCGTACAAGAGGTTTCACGACCAGCTTACAGCATTTCCGCGGAAAAATACCAGTTATTTATAATATTCAATTGGCCTTCGAGAAAGATAGCAAGGTACGACGTGTTTTAATTTAATAATGATTTAAATGCCTACAAAAAATTGTGTTCTCGAATCATGCTGTACATCGTTCGAAAATTAATCGTATATTTGCATTTTAAATTTATTAAATGAGTAACTAATGAGGCCTTCACATGTTAAAAAATGCAGGATGCATTTAGGTATAGTAATATCAATACATAATTACGATATCACACGATAATTATCATACTCGTTACTAAGCAATTTTTAACACAGAAAATATAACTATACTTGGTAAATGTACATAAAAAATGCTTTTTTACACATTTCCAGTAATAGTATTTATTTGTAAGTAAGTATATTTATATGCGTATAATGATAAAACTTAATAGTAAATACATCTAAATTCTATGCTACGATAAATAAGTGCGTGTAAACAATGAATGATACATTCGTAGCAAGGTGATATTCACTTTATTGTAATTGACGCTTCTCAATTATTCTGGTCATGAATAGGAGTTATATAGGAAATAGAACGTTGCCAACCTAATTGGTTGACAACAAACGATGATACTTTATATGCACTCTATAATCTGTACTGTTATATCATAAGCCCGAAGCCGATGTGCTCCTTTATCTTTAGGGTTTAAAGTAATATATTTATTTTATTTTATTTATTTTTTTGCATTAAGTAATACTTTGTTTGAATTTTTTCACTATCCCATAATCTTCTTGCATTTCCTTTCCCGCCAGGTTGGCTGGTAGAGATTACTGTTTAGCAATAAGGCCGCCTTTTGGGCAAATTATGTTTTGTATTACTACTTCCTTTTGTATACTATAATTGTTTGATCATATTTTGCACAATAAAGAATTATAAATAAATAAATAATAGAGAACGGCTTATGAAAGATATAATCAGCGGACGAATAAATGTTTCAAATTACGCGGGAAAAACTGCATCTAACCTCTTATCTGCGTCCCATGAGAAGTCGCGGGAAAAATTTATTGTTTATTTACACTCAAATTATAAATATGCTATATTATTTATTCTTATTTTTCTAATAGGTTCCGCCTACATTGATGAGTATGTTGTATGGAAAACCGGTGCACGCACATCTGTATATTGAACGAATACCGGTTGAGAAAATTCCCGAGGGTGAGGCAGAGGGTGCAAAATGGTTGCACGATCTCTTCGTCGTAAAGGTATGATAGCATATTTCTATTTCTTGTACCTATTCTATCTTTAGAAAAAACTTTAGAATGCGTACATTGAGTTATCAGGATGTGGGTGATTAAAGAGCAATTCGCGTCAAAAATGTACCTACTTGAGTTTTTCAAATATGTATCCATACTAATATTACCTGGTGCATTCAATAAGTACCTAGCCTCATCACCAGAGGGCGCTATTGTTTCAAAATAGGTTTACCAAAGTGTAGCTCATTCTTTTTTAATTATTTAATTTAATTTTCATTCAAATCCCTTCATTTGTTTTAATTTGACAACCTATGGAAGTGAACGTGTGGATCGGTTTTACAAAAATGGAAAAAAAGCAATATCGTTCGGTGATTCGATTCCTATTTTTGGACGGGAAAGAGCGCATCGAAATCAAAGACCGCTTGGATGCTGTGTACGGTGACTCTTCTCCATCGATAGCCACCGTCAAGAATTGGTTCAACGAGTTTGCACGTGGCCGTACGTCGGTTTTTGATGAACCACGTCCAGGTGCACCAAAAACAGCTGCTACGGAGGAAAACATTAAAAAAATCCATGATCTCGTGTTGACAGATCGCCGATTGAAGGTTCGGGAGCTAGCTGAGACTGTAGGCATTTCAGAAGGAACAGTGCATCATATTCTTCACGAGGAACTCGGCATGAGAAAGCTGTCGGCGCGATGGGTGCCGCATTTACTCACACCGGAAAACAAGCGCAACCGTGAGTCCACATCGGAGACGTGTTTGGCGCTGTTTAAGCGGAATCCAGGGGAGTTTTTAGTCGTTTTGTGACCGTCGATGAAACCTGGATTCACTGGTACACATCAGAGACCAAGGAGCAATCAAAACAATGGATCCAGACCGGGGAAAGTGCTCCAATGAAGGCGAAAACTGTAAAATCGGCCGGAAAAGTTATGGCCACCGTTTTCTGGGATTCACAAGGAGTTGTCTACATCGATTACCTCGAGAAAGGTAAACCAATTACAGGGCTTTACTATGCCGATTTATTGAGCCGATTCGACGCCGAATTAAAGATAAACCGACCCCATCTGGCGGAGAAAAAGGTGCTGTTTCACCACCACAACGCACCGGTTCACACGTCTGCCGTTACCATGGCCAAATTGGTCGAATTACGCTACGAATTGCTGCCTCATCCACCGTATTCTCCAGATTTGGCCCCTGGTGACTTCTTTCTGTTTCCTAATCTGAAAAAATACTCGCCGGGAATAGATATGGATCAAATGAGGAGGTTATCGCTGCCACGGAGGCCTATTTTGCAGAGTTTGAGAAAACCTATTTTTCGGACGGGCTAAAAAAGTTGGAGCATCGCTGGGCTAAGTGTGTCGAACTAAAAGGAGACTATGTTGAAAAATAAATTGCCACTTTTCCAAAATTTTCGTATACTTTTTGTAGGCTAAGTATTTATTGAATCGCCCTCGTATAAATGCGAAAGTAACTCTGTCTGTCTGTCTGTTACTCATTCACGCCTTAACTACTGAACCAATTTGCATGAAATTTGGTATAGAGATATTTTGATACCCGAGAAAGGACATAGGCTACATTTTACCCCGGGGAATATGATAGGTTTTATCCCGGAAATCCCACGGAAACGGGAACTATGCGGGTTTTTCTTTGACTGCGCTGGCGAAGCTGCGGGTGGAAAGCTAGTAAGTTATAAAATTGAAAGGAAATTCAATATTTTGTAACTTAAGTACGTTTAAAGAATACGATAGGTGTGTCATGATCATGCCGCGACCGTGTCGTGTTGTGCACTAAAAAAATGCAGGTTATTTATTGTTTGGAAAATAATAAACACACAACTTGTTAATTCTACTAAAATTATAAATGCGAAAGTTTGTATGTTTGTTCGTGAAATTTGGTACACCATAGAGGGTAACTCTTAAAGGATAGTTTTTATCCCGAAAATCCAACGGGAACGAGAACTGTGCGGGTGGACAAAAAAAAAAGACGGGTTGCACTCCGGGAGTGCCGGCAGAAGTGAAAACTTGATTATTAACGTTCAGCATGTTTAATATTTTGGAATGGTATCCGTCTGACGCATGGAATATAAGGGCTATAAAAAAAATCCGTCTTACGCTTTTTCGATCAGGCCACGTGTCCTGACGCGAGTTTAAGATTTTATACCCAACGCCGTTAAAGAAGTTTTCACTTCAAAAGCTAGTAAATAATATGATTTTTCAGGACAAAATGATGGAATCGTTCATGAACACGGGCGACTTCTTCCAAGAGTCTGGTGTGGAGAGAGTGGAGCCGTTCTACAGACCTCGTCGTGTGTATTCGTTACTAAATACCGTGGGTTGGGCGATCGTCACATTAACGCCTATGTTGTATTACCTCATGGGACTTCTTTTTAGCGGCCGATTGATATATTTATCCATTGGAGGCGCTATTATCGCTGCTTGTGAGTATTAAAAAATTAAATAAATAATTTTTTTTTAATTAAATTACATTTTTTTTAGATTTTTTAATTGGAAGAAATAAAGTATGTTTATTATGGTCACATACATTTTCCATTGAAGTTAAGTTGTACTTAAAATAATTTGAATGAATAAATGATGATTTTGCGACAAAAAATATTTCAAGCTGGTGTTTTAACATTTTTTTTATTTTATTTTTCAGTCTATGTTTTGCTTCAAAAGTCGATTGGAATGTCTCAGATCAGCCATGGGTCTTCATATGGGACAGAAAAGAAGTAACGTTATTAAAAATGTAGACCAAGTAAACTATTTTTTATACCTACTTAAAAATTGACAAAAGTACATGCCTAGCATACATGATACTTGAATATGTCTATTTATTTTAGTGATTGTTGAATATTTGTTTTATATTTATTCTTTACAACACTTTATGTTATAGTTAAATTTAAAACTCAAAAGGAAATTATTAAATTTTGTACCTAGCTGTTCAATTGATTAGGATTCAAATTCTATTTTCACACTCAGTAAGTACTGCACAAACTGAACAAAATTTTGAAATGTTGTATTCTAATATATTTTTTCACAGCAAATTTTTAACACAAATCCTTGAATATTATAAGAAAAGTCCTTTATTTTACAAATGTTGCGTATTTTATAATCTTATAGGTAGTATTGATGTATTTTTTGTCTTCATAATAATAACCACTAGGAAAATATAATGGTAGGTTCAATATAGTACATATACATAACTTTTTCAAAGAAAGCTTTTTATAGAAAATTCATCACAAATGGAAAAAGCTCAAATAAGAACAGGATTTTTAAATATCTTTTCGCTTGTTTAATTTTATATAAATGTAACCTATTTTTATGGACTGTGTGTAAATGTGACTAATTCTTTATAATACTACAAATATATACTGATGAGTGCCGTTTTTAAATGTTTCTGGTAATTCACTTGATAAAAAAATGGGTTGACAGACAGTATTTATATTTAAGTGTGCGTGTGAAACCTATAAAAATGGCATTATGGTACTGGTATTAATTAATATTGTAAACTCTGCCCACATAAAAGACAAGATATATATTTTTTGTGTAAAATGTATGTTAAAGTTAGTATAACTCTGGTGGTTTGAATTGTTTAATAATTTCTATTTGTGTAACATATGGCTTAATCCTATGCATTATTATAAGATTATACTCTATATTTTACAGTAAGATAAATATGTAATTTAGCACAAAATAAACATTACATATGTGCAACTTTTTTTAAACTTTTTGTGATTTCTCTCGTATTTTTAGATATTGTTTTTTTTTTTATTTTTGGTTCTTAAATAAATACCAATTGGAATTTTTTTGTGATTACATGTTAAAAATGTATGAAGGATTTACATGTTTAAACTGAAGTATTAATAGTGTAAAAAA
>CAJQZN010039609.1:0-19702 GCA_907164685.1 Colias eurytheme | reverse complement strand
TGGTTCATTTGACCCATATTTTTGTCCTATGCGGGCTTGTAGTCTATTACAGTAAAAATTAGGACGTCATCTATAAAATTGTCAAAAAGTGCAACTCATATCTTCCGTAACCGTTACTTTAACATGTTTGTTATAAACCGATCAGTGAAACAGATGTATAATGCATCTGCCCCTTACCCCACTAGGGGAAATGGGACTTCACTTTTTATTGCTAAAGTAACATGTTGCAACCCAGCCTTAGTATTTACTATCGAATAGCTAGGCGATAGTGGCGCAGGCTTATAATTGCACCGTTATAAAGTATAAACATTGCATAATTGAAAACGATTACGTTACCATAAATGTCGGTGCTAAACAATAAAACTGTTATTTATAACGCTCGATATTAATCGGAATTCGATCTAAATTATTCCGCTAATCGTGTATTATGTATGTTGGATAATAGTTCAACGTTTGATTTAATTATATGCAATATAATAATTTAAATAAGGCTGCGTTTTAAATGAACGATGCAAGCTGGATTAGGAGCTATCATATGATTGTAATGAGCAAGAATGTGTCTGTAGTTTAGTTTTGTTGTTATGGAGCGGAAAGTGAATGGTAAACAAAGTGGGTATTGTAGTCCATCGAGGAATCGCTAAATGCATTGATACGTTGTTTTTTAAATTGTAATTTATGGCATGAGAATGTAGAATTCCTTATTAACTGACTTAACTAAATAATCTTTGATTAGGATTCTTATCCTGTCTATATATTTTATAAATTCAAATAATTGATTTTCCAACTCTGTCGTTCATCTCGGCATTAGTTTCTTTCTCAATCTCAGATGTTTATAAAATTCAGGTCGTCTTTGATAATTACAAGAAGTAACTGTACATTGACTGCCGGCGTATACAGATTGGCGTGTTGAAATTTCTCAGGTTTTTGTTATGATGGTACCCCTATCATCTCGATTATCATCTTCATTGATTTCATCATTGTTTAGATTAATATTACAAAAGCCATTTCTATTAGCGAATCTTCGGTTATTATTGGCTCTTTCTATTCTGTTATCGAATCTTCCTTTCTTATTGAATTGACACTGCTGGTAAGATTTAGCAACAGTGTCAATATATATATATATACAACATTCGCGCAATAAATTGACATACAAGAACCACTACTATTACTGCACTGCATCACGCCCCATTTTGTAACAGCCAAGATTCTTCTTTCAATCTCCATTATGCCACAGAATATACTTATGCTGAGTCAATATTCACGCAATTAATTGACATACAAGAACCACTACTGCACTGCATCACGCCCCATTTTGCAACCGCCAAGATTCGTCCTTCACAATGTCGGTCGCAGCAGAGCACGAACCGCTATGACATAAGGCATGTTGTAAGCGGTAAATGACCAGCGGACGAAGTGGGCCGACGATAGTGAAAGTGGCACATTCGCGCAGGGCATCTGAACTTAGATTTTGTAACTGCATCTCGTGATTGTCTGTGAATACAACCTTTTCTGGAACGTTTAAAGGGGTCATTATGAACGGACTGTCTGATTGGGAAACTTTTAAGGGGTATTTATGGTTATTTTCAATCTTCGCAGTCTATAAGCGAAGAGGTTCAAATTCGATTATATTTTTTTGGAGTTGTTACCTCAGAAATGTCGATTGGCTGAACCAATTTTGTTAAATCGATCTTTATTTGAAAACAACTGCCTTCCGTTTGGTCCAATTAAAGTTCTGTCTAGTTTTGGCCATTTGAAGGTGGTTGAACTTTTGTTAAAAAAATATTTTTTTCATTGGGTCGTGTTGTTTATTTGTATAATGTGTGAATGCTATGAAGACATGCACATAATATTTCTGGTTTTTAATAAATTCCAATCTTGACTACGAATTCGTATTATGTATGCAATTCGAGATACATCATTGGGTCAACATCTTTTCCTGTCGTTGCTATTGCAGAACCGGCAACGTGTTTTGCGATTGTTGCTTTAAAAGTAAGGTCACTTTACTTACATCACTGTCTCAAACCTACATGTGAAAATATATGCATGACCCCGAAGTTAAGTTTCAATTTAACCCGTGCGGTTTGACCTAGATCTTCACATTTCATTTGCATTCATTAAGGACGTAATAGTTCTTGTCTAAATATGGATACATATGGAAATTCGTTCTCAGTTTTAATCACATGTTATTTTATCATTATCTAATGTTTTGATAGATGCTAGTATATCGATATCAACCACTTCGTATCCATCGTTACATATGGTCTAGTCTTGTTTTATAGGTGTTTTTCAATCAACCGGGAAAAGCAGTTCTAGATTTTTCTCGTAACCGATACAATTTTTTCCACTGCCCCGCGTATTACGTAAATGATATGGAAGTCGCTTTGACTTATCGTAATACACTTACGTTTTGTAGAGCATAACCATTTATGGTTATGTAGAAATGGGTAATAAATTTGTATTATTTTGAAGGAATTGGAATTCGTATATGTGTGTTGAAATTATGTTTCTAGCATCATGTTGTTAACATTGGGTGTTTATAGATATATTTTCTAAAGAAGGAAGTCTATTGGCCTGAATAACAATAATAATAGTGGTATCAAATAAATGACTACCTGGTTCAATTGGATTAGGAAGAGGATTAGATCTAAAGAATGTCGTAAGTTGTTTGATATGTGTTTTTCTTATTAATTAGGAAGGCAAGGAAAGCCGCTAGTTACGAGTCAATGTTGTTACGAATACGATGTTTTTTTATTAATTGATGACTGATTGGATTAAGTGATTACCTAGTTAATATCACAGATAAGTATGGGCTTAATATATGTCTTTTTAATTTTTAATGATAGGTTTAATAATCGTCCATGTTTTTTTCTTCAAAAAAATTCAGGATGTTTGTTTTTTTAATGTTGTTTTGTTTCTATTATATTCGTTGTCATTTGTTTCTAGTTTCCTAAACATCTACATAAAAAACATTCTGTGTGTCTATTTGCGAGCTATGTGTAAAAGTGACAATTAAGGTGATTACAAGGTTATAAATACTAATTAAATCGTTAAGAAATTAATGACCGTGTAAGGTGAATAACACGCATCGCATTAAGACTGCTTATGGCAAATGGCATTAACTCCCATTATCTTAGCTATTAGTCTTTGCTATTTCGTTTGATATTCCATAGGTGATTAGAGGTGCGTATTATCAGTTAAATTTATTTCCTTTTACTTTGCTAGTTGCTGGGTGTCAAGTAAATTATATTGTTTCTATAAACGCTTCCTTGTTTTATGCCTGTCCACAAAGGATCGTAAATTCTTTAGTAAATAGTAATTCTTGACCACTTAGACAGTTCACAGTTACCTTAACGAGAATATCCTTGCAAATTTTGTCGGATAAATTATATTGATTTGTATAAATGATATCCCTGTGGAATATTGCAATATTTGCCCTTTCTTTCGATTTTCTGTTGTCACCGGTTGATAAAAATAAATTCCTATATGTTATCTACATCTCGTATACATATATAGTTGTCTTGGTATTTGAAGTCAAATAGTCTTGAGAAAAAATTGGGTCACGCAAGTGCTGGGTCAACATTCACACAAGAGGCGTCATAGTGGATATATTCCTATAATATAATATACCTAAACTTATACGCTGTCTTATAAGAAAAATATATTCTTTAAGTACGTCGTGTCAGATAGATGAGTATTTTCAAGGGTCGTTGTAGTATTATAATCTGTGATCGCCATGTGATCGCTCAGCTCTCCTGTAGCATTTACTTGTTGCCAGTTCAAATCTCTAATACACTTTGATGACTTCACATGGTCCATTCATTATAATAAAAATATTTTCACTGAAAATGGTGATCGAAAGGAAACTATATGGTCAAAGATACTCATTTATTTATTTACTAGCGGTCCGCCCCGGCTTCGCCCGTGGTACATATGAAAAATAGATGTTGGCCGATTCTCAGACTTACCCGATATGCACAGAAAATTTCATGAGAATCGGTCCACCCGTTTCGGAGGAGTATGCAGACTAACATTGTGACACGAGAATTTTATATTTTAGATTTAGGACAACTTACAAAACAGAGTACAGACACCATTACATGATTATAGATTTAAAATATCTATACAAATAGATAGCCGAGTGTTGTTTTAATTACAAGTTGCCACGGCTTAGAATCATTGATTACTAAGATAAGTCTTAGAATCTCCACCAATTACCGGCTTAGAAATGCGGTAATTTCCATCTCGACTTGCCTTCAAGGATGTGCCAACTACGAGCTCAAACGAGCGAACACAAAACACAAACAAAAGCGGAGTCGTGATTGCGATCGCATGGGAACATTGCATTGATGTAACACTACGCAACGCACACGTTCGTTATCTTGATGGACGCGATATTATGTTTTGTAAGACGTTATTTAATAAAATTATTGACCTGGCTTGTACGTGTGTGTACATAAGCAGGTGATGACTTTCGGGTCAGAATGGTAGAGGTGAATGGCATAGTTTAATTGCGGGATTAGGGCATGTGTTGATATTTATTGGACTATCTAGGTATATCGTAAAGTTGTCTATTTAATGCATCATCATTAGAGAAAGAAGAAAATGTGCTCAATTTAATGTATAAAAACATTCCAACCTTTTTGAAGTGAAACTTCTTTATCGGGGTCGGAAAAAAATTTAGTGTAACATTTTTCCGTTACGCGCCATCTTGTTCTTATCCCTACCACGCGTGATTCGACGTATTTCTGTAAAGTTGCATATAGTAAATTATTTTTTGAGAAATAATGCCATAAAGAAGTTTCACTTCTTACGTGTGTACACTAGTACACGCACACATTTTTTTTAATACTAGGAGTAGCTTTTTTGTTTTCCAAACAGTTTTAGAATGTATTCGGATATATATTAATTGTATTGTGGAGTACAATCTATAAATGCAGCATGACAGAGTAATGCAACAGTATGGACGATTTCAATCTGTGATATATTTGTCTGTTAAAAGTTCCTACATTTGATCTAAGTATATTTTTATTTCCTATCACACTTTATCAATGATGACCGATAACCAAAGATCGATTTGACATAACCACACCTTACAAATTGATTTCTATCACTGATAATGTAAATTGATGATATTTTTAAGTTATTATTTCCTAGTTCATATTCATAAACTAATTCTGTAACTGGGTCTTTAAAATTTGGAGAAAAGTTTCTTTTGGAGAACATTTCTATATTCGTGCCAAAATATCAATTAAAGTTGTTCTCGTATAATAAACATTTATTTCATTACATCAAATCTAACCCAAAAATATCAACCCACATATAAAACGTGAAGCAACCGACACCGTACGAAAGTGAAACAACCCAAATTACTTTCATTTTCGATTGCTATATATTTTTAAATGTCCATGATTCTGTAAGCTCGACAATGGTGTAAACCCTTGAAGAGTAAGTTCCATAAATCATGGTGATATTAATTTTGAAAAGTATGAAAGTCCGTGATGAGTAAATTGTTCCATATATCCAAAATCATGGTGACGTTGTGTTATTAAAAAGTATGAAAATCCTTGAAGACTAAAAGGTCCTGTAAATTCTTGGTGACATTGTGTTTTTAAAAAGTATGAAAATCCTTGTAGAGTAAAAGGTCCCGATTATCCGAAATCATGGTGACATTATGTAACTTTGCAGGCCCGGTGGGGGGTGAGCCGGCGCGCGCGCAGCTTCAGGAAAAGCCCAGGTCAGTTGAACACTTCCTACATCTCCTCATTCCTTATCCAACCGCCGACGGTGACGGACGCGTTACAATTATTACGTATTGTGTTACGAATTTGAATGGTATAGTGATTGTGTTATCAGTTTGGTGTTTGTGTACGAGTGACCTTGTGGATTGCTTTGCGATTGTTCTCTGGTAATTGTTTTTTTTTAATTACTTATGGTATTACGTACTATGTATTGAGAGTAGGAAACCTTATGTTTAATAGTAATGACATTTTTAATTGAATGTGAGCATGTTTTGCTTCATTGAGTAGTTGAGTACACCAAGATTAGCATATCATCTAAGGTCATTGAACATATGGTTTGTTGATGTTTTCAGTTATGTGCTATATAATGGTAAATAGTCCTTACCATTAATTAATTCCATATATAGATAACATGGTTAATAGTTATTTATATTTAATTGCATAACATGATACAATTAAAGTAAACTGAATCTTATCAACAGAAAGATATGTCAACACTATCTGTAATTCTGTAACAAATGTTATGCCACACGACTCATAATGTTTGTTAATTGTGTTTTGATAACGGATATACAAAAATATTATACGTATTTACTACGGTATACATTAATTAATAATTTATTAATTAATAGAAGATAATAGAGATAAATGTTATTCTACCCTCTTTTGTTGTTTACCATCTGACGTCACATGTCTTGTAAAACTGATTTTGTAATCCTAACTAATATTATAATAATGTGAAGTTGTGTGAGTATGTATGTTTGTTACTCTTTCACGGAAATACTACTGAACCGTTTATAATGAAAATTTGAACACATGGAGAGTAACTTGGATTAAGGCGTTACCCGGCAATTTCGACTATGTTCAACCTCTATAAAGTCTGGTACAACATAAAGCACAATACCGAAAAAAATATATAAAATAGGATGGTCTTTGATCTTTAATTGCTCGCGAGGACTTTTTTCCAAAGTTAATAGATTTCTAGAAAAAAAATGTGCCGTGGTCATCGATTTTTCCGCAAATACTCTATAAACTTCGTAACCTGCTGACTTAGAGCTCTGAAAATTTTATGTTTAATAAATTATCAGTTACACAACAGTCCCTGACGAGAATTTTTTGTTTCACTGATTAGTATCTTTTTAAATACAAAATGCGAGGAAAAAAGAAGGTGCAGGGGGAGAGGTTTGAGATCCGTCCATATCCTCAAGGTTATTAGCGCATGTAAAAGCCTTAACACAGGATAGGTTTTATCCCAGAAATCCCACAGGAACGGGAACTATGCGGGTCTGTTGAATTTATATTTTTGGTTTTATGGCATTCAAATGCTTTATAAATATAAATTTATAAAGAATAGAAGAATAGAATAAATTCGATCATTCGGGCGGGTCACGAGTGGCTGAGTTGGTGAGGCATCCGCCCCGGAATGGCGCGAAGGATGCGGGTTCGAGTCCCGCCTCGTGATCGAATTTTTTCTATTCTTTATAAATTTATATTTATGCGGGTCTGTATTTGTAAAACGTGGGCGAAGCCGTTGGCGGAAAGCTAGTACATAATGATTACACCGTATTAGGTAATAATTGAGTCCTTACTCGAGTTAAATTATGTAATGGATAAACTGATAATCTTGTGAAATATGTCGAAATAATAACAATAGGTACATATTGACTAATAGTTGCCAAATTCGCTAGGTACAATATATGACTTCAACCGACTTCAAAAAAGGAGGTTCACAATATTTTTTTGGGATTGTGACCTCAGTACTATCTGGGTGAATGGACATTGATATTTTTTTTTATTTGAGAGATGGTGCCTCCCATATAATCCTATTTAAATTTTGTTCATTTGTGGCATATAATGCAGTTTGTTACAAATATTGTTTTTGTTATGTACACTTTATGTATAAAACAAATCTTATAATAACTTTAAATAAGATGTCATTGGTTAAACGGGCTTTGAGGTTAGTATAAGCCGTATAAGTTACAATAATAACTTAAGGATAGACCTTTAGTTTGCCATTTGGCGCACCCATACAACATTATCAATGCGAATGTTGCAATAACATTGGTCGTAAACAATCACATAATAGAAATTTTTTTAATATTCTTAAGAAATGTTTTTTAATAAACATGCTTATTTATTAAATCGATTTTGAGTCTCACAGAAAGAATAACATAGCATGTACCTACTTCGTTATAATATCGACTATCGACTAGCTTTCCGCCCGCGGCTTCGCCCGCTTTGTCTAAAACATTATAAATCATATACTAAAACCTTCCTCTTGAATCACTCTATCTATTAAAAAAATCTGTTGCGTAGTTTTAAAGATACATAGGGACAAAGGGACAGAGGAAGCGACTCTGTTTTATACTATGTAGTGATGGATGGATACCTACTTGATAATTAACATACTGAGGACAATTTTAAAGTATGACATGTTGAAAGTAAAGGTTTTAGCTAAAACTTATATTTAAAATTTTATATTAACAAATTTCTTAACAAGGCTATAAGCATTCCTCTTCAGACTTCGTATATAGGTCAAAAAGTATATTACGTGAACGATATTTTACCCAATAACTATAAGTTGTTTATTATTTTGTACCAAAAAAAAAAAAACAAACAATGTTTTAATATATGCCGTTATTGTCGTTAAGGCAATTTGTTTATCTTTTTTAAAAATAATGGTTTGATTACTTATTTATTGTTTCACGCATTACAGTCTTATCACTTGGGGGTTTTCGTTCACTCCAATTAAATAAACTCAATTAAGGCGATAATTTTATATTTTCGTGAAACCTATACTTATAAAGCTGTAGATTTTGTTTGCTTGTTTGAACGCGCTAAACTTAGGATTCACGCGTCCGATTTGTAAAATTATTTCTCTGTTGACCTTAAACACACAAACTTGGAAATTACCTTCACATACAGAAAATAAAACGTGGTCTGGTAACACCAACATTTAAATGAATAAGAAAATTAAAAAGTATTGAAAAAAATCGATCACAAGGCGGCGAGAATCCATATTCTTAAAAAAATTACCATTTAAAAAGCATTTGAATGCTGTAAAACTAAAATAGCAAAGCCAATATATAAAATGAAATTCACTACAGTATACATATTCATATATTCATTGATGTTATGTTAATATATGTAAATAATCTGAATGTGACATGGTTAATTGTTTTAGGCAGATTTGTAAGAGGTACTTAAATAAGGACATAATATATGTATTTCTAATTAATGCAATGTAAGGTATAATTGAGTGAATATTGATAATATTCAATATACCCTGATCCCTTTAATTATGTAAATAAATCATTAGCAGTAGATAATTTAATTTATCTATTAAAAACACGTGTTTATCATTTGATTGGCGGTCAACCAATTATTGTAAATCTTCACAAAATATGTTCAGGGCTTTCAAAGGTTTTGGTAAAGAAAAAAAAGGGTTTATTTAGTACGAACATTAATATTAAATGTAACAAGGACTTATTGAAGTTATTTCTTATATGAGTATTAACATTGAATTCTTTTAATACATTGTACAATTCGATCAGTACAAATCTGCTTTTACTTGGCCTCGGCAATTCTTAAGTGCAAAGCTTGTGACGTCATTAGTAAATACTAAATGGTATTACAATACATATCTAGTGTAAAGTATTATCTGATTGTAACGAAGATTAGAAGTAATGTGTAAAAATAGTTGATTCTTGAAACTGTAGTCGTTTCAATGTTATTGTAAGGGATTAGTTGATGTTTATTTGTTAAACATGCAATAAACTTAATTGCGTGGTTACTTCATGATAAAAACGCAAGCTAACGGAATTTGACATTTGAAAAATTGAAGAAAGAATCGTATGGTTAACGAATTCAGTAGCATTTTCAGGTTCAGTTGCGTTAACGAGTCATAAAAATATAACATAATATCTATACTAATATTACAAAGCTGAAGAGTTTGTTTATTTGTTTGAACGCGCTAATCTCAGGAACTACTGATTTGAAAAATTATTTCGGTATTAGATAGCCCATTCATCGAGGAAGGTGGGTGAAACTAATATGGATTTAAAATCGTGGACGTATTTCATCTATGTATGTGTATAAATTGCTTCTCTAGTCATTGCGATGACTTTTATTTACAATTAAAATTCTCGTATATTGCCTTCTGTCATATTATTGCCACCTTCAGTCTTAAATAGACTACACTGTCCATTCAGTCGTGTTGCAAAACCATCGGTGCAGCAACAATTTAAATCGATTAATAATCATGCAACTCTAAATTAGTATTATGCTATGAAATTCTACATAACTGATCGCGATTAGAAACAGGATTAACGGCTTTTGGGTTATGTTTACGTGATATTTATTTATTGCTAACATCGTGTGTTGTTTGAATTGTGGTTGGTGAGGTAATTTTATATATTTTCTAGGGATGTAACGATACAGATACTAATCGCCGATGATAAAACAACCGATACCTATATCAAACAATTCAAAAAACCGCGCCTAATGAACGATGCGGGAGGCCGCCCGCGCGTGCGCACTTTGTTTTTTGAAAAATCTCTACCAATAGTAAACTTTTATTAGGAACTGATTGTATGTGTATAACTTAAATTTTAACTGACTTTGCAAAATAATAATACTAAAATAAATGGTTTTCTTGTTTTTTGATTTGGCATTGTTATTTAAAAGAATACGATTTACAGTTGAGTCTCTGTTTTGGTAACTTTTATGCATAATTCACTATTTATTTTTCTACTAAGCCATCGATATCGGTATCGGTATCGCCTATATTTTATTAAAAATATCGGTATCGGTATCGTATCGGCAAAATCATGTATCGTTACATCCCTAACATTTTATTTTGAAGAATAAGAAAATGAAATGTAATTATTATCGTTATAAAGTTGAATTAAATCTGTCCGTTTAAAGTGGGTCAAAATTGTGTCTAAAAAAGTCGCTTACAAACAAACATATAAACTTACAAACATACAAATGAAGCGTGTTAAAAATAGGTATTTGTAAAATCAAAACATTCACACATTTAAACAAACACGATTTATTTACCAATATCAATACGCAATGCACGTAAAAACATAATTTCATAACAGCGGGTAACACAGCGATTAGAATGCGCGCGCGCCGAAAGTGTGTCGGCCAGTGAGAGGTTACGGTGACCTTGGCCGAGATGACGGTGTAAACCGGCTAGATGGATTGGTTGGTTGAGAGTATGTAGAGGAAGGGATAAGGGGGTTTTTGTACTTGTCCGGGTTGTAATCGCGGGGGTTACCCGGGTTGGTGAAGTTGGTGGGTTTGTGATTATGTAGAAGGGGGTTTTGTATTTATCCAGGTTGTAATTGAGATAATATAAGCGGTGGAGTAAACCGGCTAGAAGAATTGGTTGATTCTGTGTGTGTAGGGGACGGAATAAATTCAAAATTGTTTATTTCTTTCGTTTACAGGTCTTAAACTTATTTGTGATTGGAACACTCCTAGTAAGCAAATAAAATGTTTTTGTCAGGAGGTTCCGCTCTGGGGATATAGGGGGATATTTTGTATTTGGAAGGGAGGGTAACCGGGTTGGTGAACTACTAGTTACGTATCATAGATGAATAAACAAATATTCTAAACTAGCGGTCCGCCCCGGCTTCGCCCGTGGTACATATTTACGTTTTCTCTACATAAAAACCATCCTCGTACTTCAAGGAATATAATAAAAAAAGAATTATCGAAATCGGTTCAGCCGTTCTCGAGTTATGCGCTTACCAACACATTTTGCGATTCATTTTTATATATAAGAGAAGAAGATAAACTACATATAAAGTAAAACCAGTTTCTAGCAGCAGTAACCTACATCCTACTACTATATGCCTATATATATGATTATATATAGGTTTATTTTTATCTGCACCTTTATGTTGTGTAATAATTGTATTTTTAGGTAAATCCATAACACAATTTTGCAATTTTGAAAGTAATATACCTATGTACAAATATTTTAATTTTTGTACACATATGTATCAAAAATAGACTGTTTGTATTTCCGTAAAATATAATAATTAACACACAATTTTGAATATATCATTATACGAAAACTTGTACAACATTTACAAGTATATTATGTAATGTACAAAATCATGTAGAATTCCATGATATGATTGCGTGAGTTGAATCTTTTGTAATTAAGACAATCTACGTGGGTAAGTAACAAGGGACAGGGCCAGATAGAAAGCTCTACGTGCATGCAAGATAGGGTCAGAGTTTAGCTTCCTAATTACGTCACATGTTTCTCTTTTTGGCACAAGATAAAACTAATTGGTGAGCAACTGCTTATAATTAGATGAGGTTGATAATTGATGAATGCCATTGATAAGAATGACTTATTACTATGTAAATTAATTGTTTGTAATTACAATTGTTTATACTAGTAGCACAGACTAATAATAATATACTACGTATACATTGTGCCATAACATAAACGTTAATATTGAACGATTTCCACAAGCAATCACCTAACTTCCTATGTTCTATACGGGAACAAATTTCTTCTGCGCCTTCGTTAACAATAGTCCCATTCAAGTCAATGCAATGCGACATAATTGTGCGACTCTTGCGGAAGCGCAATTAGGTAAGATCGAAAAAACTAGGTTACAAACATTATAATCGCGTCTTTGTTCGCAGATCCGGGCCGACGAAGCCCAGACGACCCGATCGAGCGGTGTACGTGCCGCGGGCCTTGCGTGCGACGGAAAACACGACGGACGAAAACAAACCGCTGGAGAATAAGAGAACAAGCCACAGCGCAGACGGGAAGTGTCCCAAATCGCCCGCTTCCAAAGAGAAATCCGCTCACGGTACACCGAAAAAATCTCTCAACAAGAATTTCTGCAACGTTTACACGCCGCCGCATCTCAGGAACCAACGATCTGCGCCCAGCATAGAGAACAGAGCCCCCGGCGACCCCGAGCCGACCGTGCCTTCCCCCTGCCCAGTGCCAAACGGTGATAGTGCAATATCGAATAGTGATAATAGTTTTAAAGAATTAGAAGTAGGCGAGAGTTTTTATATAGGAGATTATTTTGCTAATGGACAACTAGGTTTTTATAGTCCCAGTTTTTACGAGTACGTCGAGACCGAGAACACGGACGACAATTGGAGGACAAATGAATCGGAGGTGAACATGGCCGTGCACGAAACTCAGAGCAATATTATAGATAATAGTGACTATTTGTACGATAAGGATGAGGACGTCGAAAAGAATGAACTTAAGCGGGCGTCACAAGAGATAAACAGAAGCAGCAAGCGAATAATCAAACAAAGTTTCGACTCAGACGTTTTAGTGATATCAGATCCGATAGAGGAGTCCCCGAGTCCGGTCCAAGAAGAAAAAGAGGTTCAGAAAGAGATTAAAGTTAAGAAAGCAAAACCAAAACTGGAAGCGAAAGTGTCCTTAAAAAGAGAGGAAAATGACTGGGATGCGGTGTTCGACGACAGCGGGGAGTGTTTAGACCCATCCTTACTAGAAGAATTAACATCGACTGTAGGCAAAGTGCACATATCGAAAGCGAAGAATAACTACGATCAGTATCAAACGCGTGGACAGGCGTTGTTCAACGGGCCCTTCGATGAAACGTTCGCGCACGTGGTCGAAGTGTACGACTTTCCGAGCGAGTTTAAGACGAACGATCTACTCTCATTGTTCAGTGAATATAAGGATACGGGCTTCGAGATTAAGTGGGTGGACGATACGCACGCCTTGATTGTCTTCAGCAGCGCTAAGATTGGTGAGTTTTTCATATATTACTTTTTAGATAAGTGATTGTTATGGTCAGTATAATTAGCTTTGATACAATAGGTATGTGTTGGTATTGGCTAAAAACTAGGTTTAATGACATTAGCATTTGACATTAGCATTTTTGCTTTAAATTGTTATTTATAATAGTTCGGTATCAAGTTTGGTGTCTGAGACTGTTTCTACAACTTCTTTAAATTAGTAAGTTAATTAGAAAACTTAATTCATATCACGTTACAAAGACATACATATAAAAGAGTCGTGACTGAATACTATGAATAAATAAAACCTGATACATAATAATAATAACCTATATAAGAAACAAATACTCGTGTTTCTTTGTTAATTAATTTTATATATTTCAAGATTGACAAAAACAACCTTCCAAGTTAGTACTAATAACACGCAAGGAAATTTTATACAATTATCGAAATATTTGATCGTATAAATATATAAAATTAATCGTACTAGAGTAATCTAGTACGATTAATTTTAATTAGCATAGTATAAAGAGAGCGCACGGTATCTAAACTCGCGAGGCGCAGGGTTGTCACTTGTCACTTGTCACATTATTGCTATCGCTCACAGCAATGGCGCGGCCCTCACGAGAACGGTCCATGAGAAGGAACCGATCGGCTTTGTGTGCGTGCGTCAAGGTGACGTCACATACTTATGCTTTGGGAGGTTATCACAATTATTAACTATATATTTTCATCACATAAATTTGATGCCACTTTATTATGCTGCCTACTAATGTCAGATATTTTTGCTGTATACGGGCAGACCGATATTATTGAACTTGTTCTTGTCACAGATATTTTTGCTAATCGCTCCCTAGTTATACATATTTAAATTATTATATGTATGTTAGTCTGTAAGGTATTTATAATATGGGTCTGTACAATTTATTGTCTGTTACCTGAAATAAATAAATAAATAAAAAAAAAATAATAAAAAAATATATTAATATGCTCGTGACTGTACATGAACGGGGGTCGATCGTGGCCAAGCGATCCGCCTACATACAAACGGCGATGTACCTTTGTACGAAGATAACTTACTTGTTCTATATATACTATGCCTATAGCTACTCCGGTACGATTAATTATTAGCGAGTACATAGATTGCAGCGATCTAGAAACGCATCGAGGTGGAACGATGAACATGCAATGTAGTTGCATAAGATTATCTGCTTGTTTGAATGTTTGAAATTATTTCTGAATAGTTTTAATGTTTCTATGGAAAATTAGGGAATGTACGTATGACTTATTAGTTCCACCCGCAGCATCGCCCGCGTTCTGAAAGCAAATTTCATCAGGATTGTTTCATTTAGTAAAAAGCAGCTATTTTAATATGACAAACAGTCACTCCAATTGCACGCCTCATAAGCGAAGCGTTGAGGTGGGTACTACTGTCACTTCGCGCAAAACATCTGATTTTGCACGCCTCATAAGCGAAGCGTTGAGGTGGGTACTACTGTCACTTCGCGCAAAACATCTGATTTTTCAAACTTAAAATGTCTTTATGTATCATACATTGCACTTGTAAGATAATACATACACACACATATTAAGAAAAAACACTATTTTTAACGTTCATGATATTTTTGATGTCATTTTTGTTATTTAAACTAGTTAAAAAACAGTTTAAAAAAGTTCTGTCTTGGACGTCCGTGTGTCTGTATGTGCGGATCCTTTTTCTTGTTAACACGATAGCGACCGACATACTTTACTAATCGAGTCTTTTTTTTTCTCTTACGCTTGAGTATGCTCAGGAATAGAACCCTTTCATTTTTCAGGGTCTGATTCGATGTGGTTTAATTGTTATTAAATAAACAAAAATAATAATTAATAAATATTTATTAAAAAAAAATTATGAGGCGTGCACTTTTGGATTTTCCAAATTATTTTATTATTAGTAATTATGAAAAAGCCTTTTCGTATTAGACTAATTTTATTTTTTCACACTGTTCGCAGCACAGAATAGTAAAACAATTATTAAGATGGCGTTCCAAGAGAATTTTACAATCTATATTTTAACAACATGCATATAATATTATCAAGTTTTCAGAGCTAGAGTTATTCAAATGTCATATAAATAAATTAGCACGTGGGATACATTGATAACTATAGAATAGAAGCTTGGCGGATAGAAATTTCTATTATTGTAAGTTGTCCCACGAAGTAACATCTGCAAAGATGGTAGGATAGGAAATTAAGATACATTTGATATTAATGATTATTTTAATAGTAATTAAATATTTATTTTTTTCAAAGGTATAGTATAGTAACAAATTCATCTTCATTTTCATACAAGCTTGTTCATTTGGAAAGTAAACCAGGGAAATTTTATAAAACATTTTTTTTGCCTTCGTCGTGGCTTTTTTGAGGCATCCATCTATTTATAAATGTTCAGAAAAAAAAAATTCTTATAATGTTTATCCGATAAACATATTAACTACTACTAAACCGGGCGAACTCCGTTTCGCCACCAGAGACACCTTTTCTTTGCTATAAACCTCACGGAGCCCGAAACCTTTCCAACGAATGCAAAACCGTGGAAATCGGTTCGTGCATTCTGGAGTTATAGCGTCAGGAAGGAAAACCCGACTTATTTTTATTTATTATTAATGCGGGATCTTATACCATGTTTTGAAATCGTCTCTCTCTGACTAACTGACTAACGAAAAACATATATTTAGGCAACCCTAATTTCGTATCAGCTGTATATACAGGATGTAATATAATGATCGAAAAAAAATCTGATCTGCCCCAACATCGTCTGCCTGCTGTTACCATAATATTATTCATTAATTACGCCACACCCTGTATAATAGCTATCTAAGTTCGGGTTAACTTGTATCTTTTAATATCAGTATACATATTTAGTTAGGTAACTTCAATTTCGAATCAGCAGTAGGTATATACAGGGTGGTAATGGTGGAAATTTCTGCCACAGTATCGTCTACCTGCAGCTACCAATTAGTAAGTAATTAGTTAATAATAACTTATAATAGCTATCTAAGTTCGGGTTAACTTGTCTCTTGTAATATCAGTATATACAGGATGGTAATGGTGGAAATTTCTGCCACAGTATCGTCTACCTACAGTTACTATATTATCCTTTAATTACGCCACACCCTGTATAATATCTATCTAAGCTCGAGTTAACTTGTAACTTGTAATATTGACGCAATATATTACGTGCATTTTGACGTAACCGGTGCGCTAATGTTTATTATCGATATGATATGGTTAGAATATTCGTAATATTGTTATTATTTGTAGTTTTTAGATTTTTACAAGGGGCTGATATACCTACAATTTAATATAAAGCTCGGTTAATTATTTTTTTTAGGGAATACTAGCTGTGCCCCGCGGTTTAACCCGCTACCACCTGCTGTACAAAGCTTTCCTGCCGTTTGGAAAAGGAACAATTTCTTTTACAAAAACTAGTTTCTTTTACTTCTGGTATCGTAGTTGGTTGTGATCCTTAATTATGTGCTATATGTCTAGACTATAGGTATGACGAAATGTGATGGTGAAATTTCCAAAAACATACATTCATCTATTTTAATATATCTTTCTTTATTCCTAAAAAATACATTTGTCCCTATAAGGAAATGCTTACATAAGTCTAGTAATCATCGTTTTTCAAATTTTAATACATTCAAACATTTATCGACCATAAACAAACTAAAATGCCATAAAGCGTGTATAATCTGTGACAACTTTCAATTTCATGCCGCGTGCTTCTTTTTAGTATACATACTGTGTATGTGTATACTGTATACCTATACTGTTTGTGGCGCGTGCGCATCGCCTTGAACTTGGAATTGTTTCGTTAATTAGTTTGCATATCGTGTTACGTGATGTTTGCTTTTTTCACCTGTGTGTTCGTATGTTTATTATTTTCTATGTAACCCACACCTATAGGCTCGATTTTGAACGAATGAATGAAAAATTATTTATTGTACAGTGTACACCATATAGGCTACATTTTAATAACTTAACAATTTTTACCCACTTTAAAGGGATTGAATTAAAATTTTATACACTTATAAAGGATCGATGACAATACAATAATTTAAAGAGTTAGTTTTTAAGTTTTTAGAGTCTAGTTTTTTAAACTATATTGCACGCCTCATAATCGAAGCGTTGAGGTGGGTACTACATGGTACTACTGTCACTTCGCGCAAAACATCTGATTTTTCAAACTTAAAATGTCTTTATGTATCATACATTGCACTTGTAAGATAATACATACACACACATATTAAGAAAAAACACTATTTTTAACGTTCATGATATTTTTGATGTCATTTTTAGGGTTCCGTAGCCAAAATGGCAAAAACGGAACCCTTATAGTTTCGTCATGTCCGTCTGTCCGTCTGTCCGTCTGTCCGTCTGTCACAGCCGATTTACTCGGAAACTATAAGTACTACAGTGATGAAATTTGATGGGAATATGTGTTGTATGAACCGCTACAAAAATATGACACTAAATAGTAAAAAAAAGAATTGGGGGTGGGGCCCCCCATACATGTAACTGAGGGATGAAATTTTTTTTTTCGATGTACATACCCGTGTGGGGTATCAATGGAAAGGTCTTTTAAAATGATATAAAGTTTTCTAAAAAACATTTTTCTTAAAGTGAACGGTTTTTGAGATATCAGCTCTCAAAGTCGTAAAAAGTATGTCCCCCCCCCCTCTATTTTTATAACTACGGGGTATAAAATTCTAAAAAAAATAGAGGTGATGCATGCTAATTAACTCTTTCAACGATTTTTGGTTTGATCAAAGTATCTCTTATAGTTTTTGAGATAGGTTGATTTAACTGTAATTTATTATATTTGCTGCTACGGAACCCTTTGTGCGCGAGCCCGACTCGCACTTGGCCGGTTTTATTGTTATTTAAACTAGTTACAAAACAGTTTAAAAAAGTTCTGTCTTGGACGTCCGTGTGTCTGTATGTGCGGATCCTTTTTCTTGTTGACACGATAGCGACCGAAATACTTTACTAATCGAGTCTTTCTTTTTCTCTTACGCTTGAGTATGCTCAGGAATAACCCTTTCATTTTTCAGGGTCTGATTCGATGTGGTTTAATTGTTATTAAACAAACAATATTTAATAAAAAAAAATTATGAGGCGTGCACTTTTGGATTTTCCAAATTATTTAATTTTGTTACTGTGTGGTCGGTTAACATGGATTTGGAAGGATCGAAAGGAAGTGTTGGAATTGTTGTTGTGTTGAAAAAGTTAAGAAATGCATTTATTTTATAATAGAATTCATTTCGCATTATACCTTACCTACTCCACATCAAAACAATGGTATAACAATCGCTTCCCACATTCAACTATGATTATCGATGATTGTTCTCTCGACTGTTTGTCTCAACGTTCACTTCCATGTTTGTTACGTGTATTATTGCAATTGTAATTGGGTCGTGAATCGTGATGTCTAGATGGTGTGTCGTGATTATAAATACATATAAAAATATAAAATAAATAAATATTTCGGGTCAATTTTCACACACGGCTCAATATGATCCCATACTAAGCTTTCGCTTGTGTTATGGAAACCAGATGGCTGATAAACATACATATATAATTTTATATAAATACTTATTTAAATAATTAACACCTAGACACAGAGCAAACATCTATGTTCATCACACAAATATTTGCCCCGGCTTATGCTGCTTTTTCACCAGAGATGGGCGAGGATGCATCGCGAGGGATGTGCTTGTAAAGAACCAATCAAATCGCATCGTTTAGTAAGCGAATGATAGAATATTTCTTAATAAATAAGAATGACTTAACACTCTTGGAGTGATTGGACAACATTTTGAGTTGTATCCTGCCCTTTTATAGAAGTAATTTACTGTAATATAATCTCTAATAGAGTGCAGCAATTGCAAGGATCATACAAATAGGTTCAGACATTTTAAATTCTAATTCTATATGATTGATAGTTAATACGAGATGACTATTACATTATCTGTGCTATTACTAATGTGATCATTGCAATAGGTTAACTATAAGTTGCACAATCGAAACATACCTTGTAAGGCTTAATAGTTTTGTAGATAGACGTTAGTCAATAGTATCCAAAAGGTCAACGACTTCCTTGTTTGAATAATAGGAAACTTAACTCATAGAAACGTTGCCTGTGTCCT
>CAJQZN010039606.1:0-35488 GCA_907164685.1 Colias eurytheme | reverse complement strand
TCATACAGCTACCCAGCGACTGGTATGAAGTATGGCCAGTCATTTCTCTGTGTGTCTGTCCAAACCTCCACACTGAACCAAATCGGCACCCAGTTGAAATACAATGAGCCTTTGATCGTATTTCATAGAATACCACAGGAATTTGAGAGTGAACTACCAAATTTAGTTGATGTTATAAGAAATAAAACAGTGGATTCTTCGCCATGGTAAGCAGTATTATTATTATTTGTAGCATAATCATAGTAATTTTAACGGAAATATTCGATAAATTATAGGACTTGTTTCTAACAGACGTCATTCAGGGGTAACAAAAGAAATAATTCAAAATAAAACAAGACTTAAAAATTTATTATAAATAATGCCATAATTGATAAGGTCAACTGAAGGGAGTCATGCACCACTGATTATTTTATGTATATAAAGTGATAAATAATTAAATAATTTTTTATTGTATCTATGCTTTATTTATAATACTCATACATAAAATATAAAGACATTATTTTGCAAAAACAAATGGGCATACAATATTGTTTATAACTATTGAACATAATGTTTGCAGGTATCACATAGAAAGTTTTGAAACACTTGTCGGTCGTAAATTTCTATCATTTGCAAAGAGTGCAATGTTCAATGACGATTTATATAGTGGGTTAGTAGCTGAAGTATTGCAGTCAGATTTACTCGTTGAGTCTTGGACAAATGGACCAGGGACTTTGGACTCGGAATGCAATAGGAACTTTCAGTGAGTATTTGTTGTAACGCTTCTTTATTTAAGCTACTTTATACTATTTATACAAACTTTTAAAATCTTGTCCAACTGCATACCTAATGGTTATGTCAATATTTTTTCTTTTTCGTGTATGAATTGAATCATCTTTATAATTAATCAAAGTAAACATAATTTCCATTCAAAAATAAAAATTCTTACATATTTATTTCAAAAGGTTTAGTTATTTTAAGCATTTTTTAGGCAATTTTGCCATCTTCCTGCAAAGATTTCGTCCATGTTTTTATATTTTGTAGTAATTATTTTTTATATTTTTTTCCATAGAGTAAGAAACATAGAGCGTCTCAAGTTTCCAATCGCCAAAATGTCGTTCACATCGCACAATGACCACTCAAAATGGACAGTAGCGGTCGCACATAAAATGCACAACAGTCAAGATACTAAAGTCGCTGACTATTGGGTCTGCGTGGGAGATATTAATCGAGCGGTAAGATATAATAACGTGTATGAGGTTTTATTTATATTTATTTTCAATTTTTTTTTATTATAGAAATAATGTAAGCAGGAATTTATCATGTTTATATATTAGTGCAATGCATTTTTAAAAAGCCATTATTTTACGCATTTTTAGTTTAAATACTTAACCCCTTACCGCATACAAAGCCATCTATGGACGACGAAGTTCATGAATTTTTTATAGGCTAACTATAAACAATATCTAAAAAAACTACCATACATCTTAAACAGCATTTCATCGAAAATTGGAATGTAATTAATTTATACAGTGTAAATATTATCCATCAGATATATTATAGATTTAGTCTAGCGCGTGCGACGGTTTGGGTGCGCGGAAAAAACCGTGATTTTCAAATTAAGATTTCAATATCAAAAAGGTGAGTAAAGCCATGAAAAAAAATATTACTTCATTCTTTAGTCTTTCTAAAATAAGGTAAAACATTTGGTTTGGTTGTTTTTTTGCTTTTATCATGTTATTTTTGTACTTTTCCAAATCTGTCATATTTGGCTTCGTATGCATTCCGTCCAAAATATATTATGTCATATGTGGCTTGGTATGCATTCAAGGATACTTTCACTGATTGTTCCAGTATCGATCCTGGACACTTTAATCTCACTGCTAAGCATGTAAATATCATATCATCATCAATAAATACAGACTCATGCTATATGCCACTGTATGATTTTTAATTAGCCGTTTCAGAGCAAATGCGAAAGTCAGGGAAAGCTCTTATTACCAAAAGACGTGGTCGTCTCTCAAAAACTTATGAACATCGGCATCTCTGGAGTCTCCTCAGTATTCCTGACTCGCCAATTGCCGCAAAAAAGCTACGAAAAACTCCTGCAAGACATCTCGATTTTCACTTTGATTCTGTACGATCTGATGGGATTAGTCATTACCCAATTTGGAAGAAGAACACCCGTCAGATATGCCTATATTGTTCCAATTTCGTTCCTTCACGTTATGTGAAAAATATAACGTGTTTTTATGTTATAATCACAAGCGTAATTGTTTTAAGCAATTTCACGAAGTATAAGTTGGCTGTGATTCTGGGTGTTATTTAGGTAGGTATCCATATAAAGTACTAACATTTCGCCCTCAGCCTCGCCCGCTTTTTCAAAGAAAACCCCGCATAGTTCCCGTTCCCGTGGGATTTCCGGGATAAAACCTATCCTATGTGTTAGGCCAAGTTACCCTCTAAATTATGTGTGCTAAATTTCATTGAAGTCGGTTCAGTAGTATTTGCGTGAAAGAGTATCAAACAAACACATTCACATACATCCATCCTCACAAACTTTCGCATTTATAATATTTTTCTCAATTTGATCTCATATTGTAAGGTCTAATAAACACGTTTTTGCAAAAAAATAATTTTTATTTCATCTCCTTAATAATTCATGCAATAAGGGGTTAATAAAATATAATGTCGAAGGCATTCTCGAGTTTCGTCATTTATTTCGTCAACTAAAACAATGTGCAAAATATATGAAGCTGTTATACTTCATTATTTTTATTTTATTTTACAAAAACGGAAATACATATATATTCATGTCATAAACAACAACAAAAATGGAATTGCAATTAGATTGCAATTTGCAATTGCAATTGCAATTTTTGTTAATAAATTATTATTTTTTACAGTTACCACAAGAATCACGGGGTGGCGGTACGGTGTGTACTTCCGGACCAATTCTGTGGGGAAATTTTGCACATCTTATTGAATCTGTGCAAACTTGTAATTAGTTTATAAGCTATTCTAATTTAAGATTTACTGTGATAAATATAGATTAAGCAGTTGTAAATATAAGTTAAGATTATAATGGTTTAAGAACGTTTTGATACAATAATGTGATATTTGTCGCAAATAATACTTCCTCGAGTAGTAAAACAACATTATCATTGCAAACTTAAATGACATTCCATATCGATATAATTATGTTGAAAAATAAATGCGGTGAAATACAAATGTTTATGTATACAGTCAAGATGAAATTTACTTAAATGTAATAGGGCTTTTTCTGATTTAGGTTAAGAAATATTATCTAATTCTGTTTATATGGCTTTACTAGGTTTCCGCCCGCGGCTTCGCCCGCGCAGTCAAAGAAAAACCCGCATAGTTCCCGTTCCCGGTTTGATTTCCGGGATTGCGTCATTTTCCCGGGATAAAAAGTAGCCTATGTCCTTTCTCGGGTATCAAAATATCTCCATACCAAATTTTATGAAAATTGGTTCAGTAGTTTAGGCGTGATTGAGTAACAGACAGACAGACAGAGTTACTTTCGCATTTATAATATTAGTATGGTTTTTTTTTCATGTAATGCTCAAACTTCAATGATTTTACCATACTTACATTTAAATATGTATATTGTATATGCTTTATATCTTTTGTATTTTATATTGATTTTTAAGTAAATAAATTGAACTTCTCTACAATACGTTTTTTTATCTTTTAACAAAATTCCATTATACCAATAATTTCAAAAGCAAGCGCAAGCATAAAATTCTTTTACAGTTTATAGCGCCATAAAAATGAAATACTCTTAAATATAAACTAGCTTTGTAAAATCATGAACAAGTTGTATTTCTTTGGTATTTATTCAGTTATTTCAATTTATTGCTGTAACTTAACGTATGGTTTGGATGTAGAAGGATGGAATTATTTAAACCTACATTGTAGAGATAATGATAATATACCCATTGATTGGTAAGTTATAAAAGTATTATTATCATTTTTATAACATTTTATTAATTTAAGATTCACACTAATGTTGCGCTATTCATGAACTAAACTTACAGGTTTTATACATTTTATTTCTACTACTTATTGAGCACTAAATAAGTTGCAGAAAATATTTTATTTTCGATACATTTATATTAGTGATCTAGAAATGTGGATAACGTATACTTTCGTGTTATCTGTGAAAATTTATGCATTCCAAGTTTACACAGAAACACTACTATAAAACGTCAACTAACAAATGTTTCTAGGTGGTTCATTTACAAGCCGCCGACTGAAATAATACCATACACTCGATTGGGTAAAAACTTTACGTTTATAACTTCAGACGAGCCCGGCAGATGGCGCGCGTCTTTTCCACATACTAATATTAATTCCAATTCTCTATTGCAACATACTTTATCGCCTATTTTTAGGGTAAGTTTTGATTTGAACATGAATTTACTAACGTTAAATGCTGGATTTGTTTATTTTTATATGCTAAATTTTTGGGCTTATTGTACTTGACTTTTTTATACTTAGTTAATATTATCATAAAAAAGTGAACTACAATACGCCTAGGTAACATCGCATTTTTTAAATATGCCTTATTGTTACATTTTTATAATCTTAGGAATTAATGTGGGCTAAGTAGAAAAAGTTAATGCACATTAAGAAGGTTGTATAACTCGATAGTTAAGATTTGTTTCTATATTTCAGCCGACATATTCAGATCACATAGCTATAGCAATATATGATAGAAAAAAGGATAGTAAAAACTTGGGTTCTGCAGCACATGGAGTGCTCATGGCTGATGAAGTCGGAGGTGTGTGGATCGGCCATACCGTCCCAGACCTTATTAATTTAAAACGTAAGTAGGTATAGTCTAATCATATCGTTAATTATCCCTTGTACCTTACAAGTGATAAATAACTACAAAAGATTGGAAGCATAGATGTATGGATGTATGTATCTCAATAAGGCTAAAACTACTACATCGATTTTGATCAAGTTTGGACGTGTTATAGCTTATGTAGCATCTAAACATAAAAATTATTATGCTTTGTTGTTTGGTGGTATGAACAAATATCAAAAATCTATTTTCGAACAATGTTTTCAGGTGAACGTCCATTATTTCCTGAGGAAGAAACTGCAAATGGGCATCTACTTATGTGTCTATCAGTTGATTTAGAAACAATAAACCTGATTGCAAGATATCTTTCCCATACATCGCCGCATTTCACCCATATTCAAATACCAGAGACGTTGATAAAGTATCTTCCTGAATGGAGTTTTCAAGAATCACCATTAACAGTGTAAGGTTTTTAATATGCATGTTTGGATTCAGCTCTATAATATATGTATTATAGATTTAAAATAAGTACTATCCAATAATAATTTGGCACTGTATTTATTATGTTGATGATAAAAATTTCTTGGACCTATACTGTAGTTGTAGTCTATGCAAGTAACGACTTAGTCTTAAAACTTTCATTTAGTAGTCTAGAAATTAATATTTCGCTCACATTCAAGGTCACGACTAAAACCGCTAACATTTACCACAAAAGGCAAGAGCCTTCAATCTGAGTTGCATGTAAGACGGCCAGGGGACCAACAGTGCCTTTACAGAAGCTTTGCGAGGGCGAAACATATCATACTCGACGTGTATGGTCAGTCTGAAAGCGATTATTTGACTACTGTATGTGCGCAGAGTTTTGGGTAAGATTTCTAACTGTTACTATGTCTCTTTTTAGTAAAAGATAAAGTATGCAATTATTTACTACTAATTAGTTGAGAAGATTTTTAGTTATAGACATCGATTTTTACTTTCCAAAAAAATGATGTGGCTTAAGTAGCGAATATATAGAAAATTTCAATTGGGAACAAGATTTTAGGAAACTAACTCGGTCTATATAAGTTTAAATTGAGTTGTTTCAATCTCTCTATTGATACTAACTCTTTGTCGCCAAAATTAGTGCACTTTCCTTCAGATACATCACCACCAATTTATTACAGTTCTTTATTTATTACAGTGTGCGCAACATAGAGAACATATCACTGAAACAACACGATCCCGACCGCGTGTTTTATTTCCACAACATGACAGACCGTATGAGGTTTGCTGTGAGCACAGCAGCTCATTGGCAAAAGAGAGGCTCCGGTCCCATACAATATTGGACTTGTATTAGTGATTTAGATAAAGAAGATACGAGAGGAGTCGGGGGACATCTGCTGTGTATCCATGATTATAAAGTGTGGTGGGCGTTCGATAATTTCAAAATAAAAGAGCCTAATTGTTATTCGTTTTTTTTATTTCACAATAAACTCTACCTATAGACGTATACTTTGTGATACGGAATGTTTTTCTAATAAACGTACCACGTACGTGATTAGTTCCTAGACAGTAATAAATTTTTAATTTATTGGTTCAATTAGTAGTGACTAACTACCTTACTTAAAATTTATGGTTTTCTAAATGATAAGCAGCGCTCATTAGGGAACAGACAGCATTAAAATAAAACAATAGTTTATTATTTACGAATTACTTTATTATACAACAATTTTATTTACAAACATTCGCTTATAACATTGCTTATTAAACTCATTTAATATTATGTAATGTTACAAGCATGTACATTGATAATGCACTCAGAAAAACCGCAAAATAAAGCATCACTGGACTTGTACGTGATTCCCGTACAACTTCCTTGCATATAATTTAGCTTCCATTTTAATTCGTATGACACACATATTGATCTCTTTCTTATCGCGTGAATGTGCAAATGACTTCTTAAACTTTACTACTTACAGAAATCGCCAACCTTCTTGGCAGTTATCATTATTTTGGTATTTCAAGTTGCCTGGGCTAATGTTTAAAATTATACCGATATTTTAGTCCCAATAAGATTGACGATCACCGTAGGTGCTTAGCTCAAATTATTTCATAGTCTAGCGCTGTTATTGTGAATATGGCAGTGCATAGGAATATAATATAATAATTTGCTTAGAAAATACAGTAATATCGATTTCGTTGTCGACTCTTAACGCTTCTTACATTTACAATTACATATCATATTATAATATGTCGTTTCAAAATCAATATCTTTAAATATATTTGGCACATATCATCCACTTCCCCGTGCCGTCGTGAAGGGACAAGCAGGTCGATAAAATCTATATTATCGATAATATAACGAACTTAAAACTAAGAACTACAAGGGTTAACACAATATACGAATAAATATAATGATAATATAAATTTGTGACTTAAAGAAATACATTAGGTTTTAGTTTATCTCCGTTCATCCTTAATGTATTGAAAATAGTGTGCTTATATAATAATATTCTTAAGTAGATAGGCGCATTTAGTTGTGACTTCAAGTAACGCATTTTATCAACCAAACTATATTGTTAAGACTGAAAGAATAATTCCGTTTATATAACCTCTTAATGTTAATTACTTAATACGAATATTAATTACTGTACGTATTTCTTCAATTAAAAGGCTATACATATTTACAATATGTAGGTAGATATCTAAAAATGTATCCAAATACAGATAATAAAGTGTGTTTTTTGTCCTGGAGGCGGTCTAAATCGGGCTAAAATATTCGGAATTTAAACAATTTGCATCAAGATCTTCCACTGATCAAAGCAATGAATTAGAAGTTCATGCCGCGACTCTCAAAGACGGCATTCTTGTGAACCATGAATCTTGTTTCATCTTCAGATAGTAGGAGTCTCTTGGGGAGGGACAGGTGAGGGCGTCTTCTAGAACCTTTAGCGCTGCGGTGGGGAGAACCTTAGCGCTGTATTCCGCTGCTTCTCCCGGCATCGTGACCGCGCAAGTCGCTGTTGTTGAACTTACATCGGAACTCGGGGTTTCTGGGCGGCTGGAATGTTATAATTAAAATATTACACAAGTCACATCGAATATCACTACACCATTTTTCTAAATCTTCGCAAAATTTTCCTAATAATTCCTAATACGTGAGAAAACGTCGTAGAGCCGAAGCCAATTTAATTTATATATTTGAGTACTTGTAATGGCTACTGTCAGTCAATGCTTAAAGCAACAATAGTTCCACCCAAAATGCAATCTAATAATTTGATAAACTATATAGTTTAGGCTCCAGAGAATACCTGGCGGGTTGACTAGACGGTGTCAAGAGCGCGGCTGACGAGTATATCTCCGTAGCGGATAGATCGGGTGCGTTTAGCAGTATGACGTGCAAGCGGCTGGCTCGTAGCACTACTATGTATCTAATCTGTATTATGTAGATTGTATAGTCTGTACTTTACCAGGCGGGTTGACTAGAGTACGGTGTCAAAAGCGCAGGCGGCGAGTATATTTGCGTAGCGGATAGATCGGGTGCGTGCAACAGTATAACGTGCAAGCGGCTGGCTCGTAGCACCACTGCACTCTGTATCTAATCTGTCTTAGCACTAGCTATGTAGTATGTAGGTTACCTACCTGGCGGGTTGACTAGAAGGAGTCAAGAGCGCGGGCGGCGAGTATATCTCCGTAGCGGATAGATCGGGTGCGTGTAGCAGTACGACGTGCAAGCGGCTGGCCCGTAGCGAGGCTCGTAGAGCGCGTGCTACCCCCCAGGTGCCCCAGCGGACGGCTGCTGCGCCCGCAAAGCTCTCGCCTGAACCTTCCATGCGGGAGAGGCTTTCACATGCCGTGTCTGATGTTAGCCCTGTGGATATAATGACGGTATTTAAAAACATTCACGAATTTGTTAGGTGACATGATACACTAACACACATAGTAATCGATAAAAAATATAAAAGTATAATACATAATATTTTCTTGTCTGATGAGGCCATAAAATCGACTTTGTTTGATAAATTCAAAAGCTTACTCTGTACTCGTATATTACTAGCCGCGCGCTTTCACCCGTGTACAAAGTATTTCTATACGTTATATTCTGGTACGTAACGAATTAAGATGGTGTATTCGTTTCGTAGTTTTCTCATGAAAAAGTAACAAACATACATCCAATATCCATTCATTGTTAAAAACTTTCGCATTTAAATTAGTAGGATAAAAACAAACCTATATAAAACAATCTGCCCGCATAAGGATGGTCAGCCGCAGCAGCAGCGAGCAGAGGCGCGAACGTCCTCGCGACCCGCAGCGCACCGAGCACGTTGCCTCGCAGCGCGGCTTCCCAGCACGCCGCGCCGCCGCGACCGCTGCTACCCGCTGTGTTTATTACTGCCCATACACCTGGAATTACACATTGAAAATATATTTAAAATTAATTGTTTCATTGCTGTTTTGTTATAATATTAATAACTTATAAAAAATAAATATGTGTGAGTTTGTACTCGTAGTAAGTTTAATATGTAGTTTGTAAGGTGTTCTTTTTTATTTTTAAACATCTATTCCAATAGGTAATAGTGAAGTTATTGCTATAGACAGTATGGAACAAACTTAAGAACAATAATTTTATTGGCATCCAAATGGATAATCATATATTTTGTTATGGAGACAGTAAAAAGCTAGGAGCTTTTGGATTTTAGGAGAGGATTTATTAGCTAAAGTGACATCTATCGCAACAATGCTGAGAATATGTTCTACCTTTGTTTTCCTATTATGGTTGTGAATTATCAACTGAGATTATCAATGTACTTAAGTCTCGATAGATGGCGTTGGTACACAAGGAAAGATACTATAAAACAGTGTACATGAGCGTTTTCAAAAAAAAGTGTACCATGCCTGAATTTATGGATAAATTTTAAATGTTGCATTTTTAATGAAATTTTGATTTAGAAATTTTAAATATACATCATAGTAAGTGAAATTGTATTTAATTTCTTGCAGATTAATTTGTTTTACGAGAAATCATCAAACTAAATTGGGACTGTGAAAAAAAGTGTCAGTTTTGCGACAGTCATTAATGCTCATGTAACTATTAACTACGAAGAAAGACGCAAAATATTTTGATTGTGTTACGAAGATTATAACATACATTATTTAAAAAATAGAAAATTGAAGTCGACAAATTAATAAAATTCCTATTAAACGAGCTTTAAGTTCTGTTTTGCCACAGCTGATGCCAAAGTAGCCGTTACTTTTACGATACTTAATACATTTCGATTAAAATCGGCAAAGTGGTTATTTTATTTCGGAACAGTAAAACCATTTTAAATATTGAAATCAAATTATTTGTGTCTCGTATAATAAAAAAATGTAAAAACTAAAATTTTTCTTGTCGCAAAACGGGGGACTGTCGCAAAACCGATAGACCATTTTTCATAAGGCTAGGTTTATATTGAATCCAATTAACATGGTTAAAATAAAACCGAGAATATGTTTACAAAAATTTTATTTAAGTCTCATAAAAAAAATACACCAACACATAGTTTGACACAGTATCAATTTTAGGGTAAAACTCAGAGTTACACTACCTACACCTTTTAACTTTCCATACATGTATCACATATTATGTATTCAGGGTATACCTGCTGACCAACGCATTCATTGCAATACCATTTTTTGCAAATTATACATGTCCTTTTTGGTCCCGAGATCAGTGAAACCTAAAAATATGAAAAAATTATAAAAATTATGAAGAATATTACAATGACAATCTAGACTTGGCTTTATGCTGCAGTTTTGCGACTTTTCTTGTCAGCCTTATAGGTCACGAAGCAAAATGTTGCAAAACTGACGTGACGTTTTCTTTTCAGTTTTTAGTCAAAATTATATTCTGACGAAAAAATGTGCCTACACTGATTATCAAATGTAAATAACGGTTAATGAATATATTGCTCATCTTCTGAAAGTATTTAAACGATGTTTACTTCCCTGTATCAAGTAATAATATGTCTCAAACCAGACAGTAGAAATTGCAACGGCCGGTGCACTCACAAAACACTTCTGTTTTACTCGAACTGTATTTGAAAATAAGCTTTTTTAAATTAGCGGACGGTGAAAGTAAACGATAATTTTGCCATTTATAAAATTCAAATAGTAATCTAAAATTTGTAAGTGGCATTATTAGCCGTGATAAACCCGACATGTCCGGTCGGTACCACTTTTTAAGATATTTTAGGAAATCAAATTGCTTTTAAACGATTATAAGGCCTTAATTATGAACTACATGCGACGATTCGCAAATAAATGTACTTTTAGATGACACTAAAACTTATGGTACCTTGGTATAAAACTTTTTAGAATCGCTTCTCTAACATCGAAGAACTTGGATGGGGACACGCCAAAAACTGACACTTTAGTTTTAAAAATGATTATTTAAAAAATAGTACGCAATGTTTCCGTGAATTAATTGTTTGCATTTATCAAATTATGATGTATTTAATACTTTTCAAGCATTATATAATTAGCCATCATATAAATTTTATTTGTTATTCGACTTGAAACACAGGGGACAGGCCGAAAGTGAGGGGTACACTTTTTTTTGAAAACGCTCACATACGTTATGATTCTATAAATTATAAAAGGTGCTTGCAATAAAAATTATTGTCTTAACTATTTAAGCAATTTGAATTATAAGTTATTTAAGGTATGATATTTATTTATTATTATAATTTATGAATTATTGAGGCTTAATAGGCTATTCTTGTGTTACAACGTGTTTATTTTTATATTTTTATGAGATATGTTTGTTTTTCTTAATTTATAAAAGAACTCTGTCGAATTAGGTTAACCTGTAATGATAGTTAGTTCTATGGGTGTGTGTAAATAAATAAATAAATAAATAAATAAATAAATAAATAATTTAGTAGCTTAGTATAGTACAAATGGTATCAATTTTTGTTAGCACGTCAGCAAGCACTGCTGGTGTAGTGGTATCATGCAAGATTCCCATTCTTGCGACCCGGGTTCGATTCCCGGGCAGTGCATGAATCTTTTGCTTTTTTTAATTTCCTGATTGTTCTTATTTATCTATCCTTAATAGTACTTAATACGTTCCGTTATGACTACTAGATGTATTTTATGTATTCGGGGACTACACTTTTTAAGCGAGTTTCTGCAGTAACATTCAATCATTTTATGTTTTTTTTTCACACATTTTGAACTGCCATTTTCTGATATAATAATAGTATAACATAGAAATTAAAATTTAAGTACATTCTTTCCATGTTATGACGCACCAGTCACGGCTTCTGAGGTATGTCACTATCTATGGATAGTTCAATAAACGTACCATGTTCACCAGCCGGCAAGTGCTGTGCAGTCGCTCTAGCGGCTTCTTCCAACAGATCCTCTCTAGCCACGTCCAGCTCGAGTGTGGCCAGTCTCGGCGGCGGTTGGTTCTCCGGTGTGGCCGCGACGTGGTTCTGCAGCCAGGATTCCGCGAGCCGCGCGCCAAGCCCGCCTTGCCGGCAACCCGCTATCACCCGCCAGCCGCGGCTGCTGAGGTATGTCGCGATCTGTGGATGGATAAAAAGGTATTCGTAGATTATTATCAACATGTTATTTGTTATAATGAGGTACCTATCCTACTTATATTATAAATGCGAAAGTTTGTAACATATATTTTATCTTACGTATTAAAACTTATGTCAAATAGTGTACAAAATACAGTACGTTTAATTATTAGAAGAGCATAACTATCCAATGTCCAACTTACTACATAAACTTGTTCATGATTTATCAATGATCATTACTCTGCACATAAAACGAAGGAGAGATTGCCTCCTTAGGACTTAAATATTTACTTTACTAATAACATCTGCACCTACTATACATTTATGTGAGTATAACATCAACAGTAATAATAACATCGTATAATTGCGTATACTCAACTAACCTGTAGTCCAAGTGCCGAGTCTACCGAGGTGACGAGCACCGTCTTCGCGCTGTCCACCGGCAGCACCTCCCCAACCTTCACCTTCCTCAGCAGGTAGAGGAGCAACGCGCCCACGATCGAGCACAGAGCTGCTAGCTGCAGCCCCAACGACAACCACGTGAGGGGATCCATTACTGGCTGTGCATTATTTTGCGTCTGTGGAAAAAAAGAATGATTAGTTTTTTTTTCTGAAATCGGCAGCGGTTCAATATGTTAGGAAATGATTTTGTATATTGCGAATGTTGTGATCTTTTTATTAATAAATTATTAAATAAAAGATTGTTATTAATTGTAAAAGCTTGTTTTAATATCTCATAATATGAAATGGAGAGATGCAACCATGATGCAACATACGATGACGGAAAACTTACCAAATAATTTATCTTTAAAATCAATTAGCAAACTAATTTAATATGTTAATAAACTCATCAAGCTCATTTCGAACAGAATGAATCAATTATTTTGCATTTCTCTTAGATACCTTGATAATATCTAGGATATAAAATATAACATCGCGCCATTGATTTTCATGGTGAGAGCACATTGAGAGATACCTCTGCGATTTTATCTGATAAATCAATTCAAACTTCAAAGATAGTTAGATTAAACTCGTTTAATACAAAATAAGGCTGAATAAACTAATTAAATTATAGTTACATAAGTACCGCTATACTAAAGAGGTTTAACAACTAAGCGCGGTGAATGATGATTACTGGCGATTTAAAAGATTAAAGAAACCTGTTTTCATAATTAAAAAGTAAGTGTTCACGATAAGGCATGCTATTAAGGCCTACAATCTTTAGACTTTATGATAATTGCAGAAGTGCGGAAGCTTGATATATTTCAAGAGATACGTTTGTAACACAGCGGTATAAAACCATATTAAACTTATATCTCATGTGTAGCGCTTTGTCATTATTATGTTACATGGAATAATTAATAAATAGGTGCTATTTCCTTCACATAAACAGAACAAAATATGAATGAAAATATTTTTTATTTTACACCAAATTAATGAGATGAGAGAAAATATAAATTAGTAGTACCTACCCTAATGACGAAATAAAAAATAAAAGTATAATAAAAACTAAAAAGTAACGCCGCATAAAACACTATCTGTGACACTATCATGGGATAATTAATAATTATTATTCTTCAGTCATCTTAACACAAAATATCGACTTATAAGCACTTATATAAGCACAACTATTTTCATATAAAACTTATTCCAACAGCTTTCAGTCCTCACCTGGATGAGCATAGTAGGTATACCTTCTAACTTTTTCCTATAAAAAACCAAATTGAACCACTAATCTTCAGGAAAACTCAACTGCAACTGTCAACTCTACTGACGATCGAACTCGTTTGTCAACAATATCTGGGGGCGGATGAGTTTCAATAAACAAAGACCACAATAGCTACTAAATAGCTCAATGGATTGATATTTGATAACATAAACATGCAACGTGACAAAGAATCGCGCCTGGTATCTACTGTTAATATGTACTAATATAAGACACACACCTAATGCGTACCTATAGTTTGTTCAATATTTAAACATTCTAGATCTAGAAACATTATTAAATAAGGTAGTCATGGTCAATGGTCATGGACCATGGTATATATATGGTCTTTGAAGTTAAGGAGCCAATTTTTTGGAAACCAAAGACGATATTGTGTTTTATTTCACGAATGATAATAATTGTAAGTTCATGCTTAGAATAGTCATTTTAAAATAACCACATGTATATTTGAAAACCCAGTTCTCAATAGAAATAATATTAATTATTCGACTTCAATTGAAAATAGAGCGTCAATCATCATTATTCCACCGCGCAGTGAAGCAAATTTCTATTCGCAATTGATGTAGGTAATTTAGAAAGAAAGTCCTTTTAGTTGTCGCTGAATGAAGGAAAGCGTGAAATTCGCAATATTCCTCTTATTTTATAACAATTTAAGCCAATGAAATGTTTTTATCCAGGTACTTCAACATTATTAATCACAGCACTGGTATTTTCATTTCATTCATTTAGGAAATATTACATGATACCGTATTAAAACCGGAGTTTACATTGTTACGTGAAAATGTTCGTAATTTTTAAATAAAGAATCTTATTATAATATCAATTTAACTATGCTTAAACATGCCTAATATTTTTATATGCTTAAATAATAGTAAGTGAACGAGTGAGTGTCATATATTAATTTCGGAATCAGGGAGAGCCGGAGAGATATATTAATTACAACTAAGAAGTTATTGGAGACAAAACACAACTACATTTTAGATAACTCACTCAACAGATGGTGAGTTTTAAATAAAAAAAAAAAAATAGATTTCATGACTTATTAATTATGTTAAATGAATTATTAAAAATATCTAAACTTTTCCCAAAATATATGATTAGAGGTCCTATTAATTCTGAATCACCACATAAATCTGTGTTTATTATATTAACATACAATAGAACATAAATAAACTTTTTCAATTTGAAAAATCGGATGTCAACAATTAAAATATCATCGTCAATCGAGATAAAATTCACACACTGGCAAAAACGTGTGAACACAATGTTTTATGAGGTATTGTTATGCAGATAAACAAAGCAAGATCATGGCCAAAGGCGAATGTTAACTTTTGTCATTCAAGTTTAAGTATTTAAATCAGAAATGTTGTTAAACAAAATATTGGTTATTTTTATAAAGGGTTTAAAATGCGTGAATATTGACTTGGAGGTGTTTTTGATAGAAGGGTTAAAATGAATGGACAACTATTTTGAAACAATTGAAGACAGTTGAAGACAGTAGTGTGACTCTACATCCGGAAAAAGATACTCTGGGATATAAACAAAGTTTACAGCCTATTCTCAGACCTACCGTATACAATATAGTTGAATATCAGAGTATGGCAACTTACGTAATAGCAGAATTTTATATGTGAGACAAAACGTTATTTAGTAGATCATTTACACTCTCCATATTGAGAAATTTTACTAGAGTTTAAACTATCTAATCTTTTAATAAACTACTGAGTACGTGATTAAGATTTTTATACAATGTAAAATGTAATTAATATCAAGGAATATTCAATGAACAGTTTACGTATAGTTTATGTATGTAATAATTAACAGTGCGCCAGCCGAGCGTTACCAACGTTTCGATATAGACAAATTACCGTTGCTCAACGATGGCCGTGTACTGATATTGGATAATCGGGTGTAAGGCATAAGCTTTTTTATGTAAAGCGAATAGAAATATGTGCTATGTCGTATATAAATACTAAACTATATTTTATCTACTCTTTGTCCTTGTTAATGACATGATTTACGGCCAGTTTATTCCGCTGGGGTCTAGAAATAAAACGTACATACTTGAGAAATGAAAGTGGAAGGATTGGTGGACGTGATACAGATAGTCGTATTAATTTTTGTCGTTATAGAGGCATCAAAGATTAGTCTCAATTGTACTTATTTTTTCTCTTCTTAACTCATATTAACTTCGTTGATATTAACAGCTCTATATTATGTCGACGTTGAATTGTCGGAGGAGCAAATCATTCACATACGAAATGTGGTTATAAATGAATGAATTGATGACTGAATTTTAACACATTACACAACTTAAGGTTGTACTTACGTTCTATCGAAAACCAATACATTGAATAACAGCTATCGCTTATAAATTGATATACAAACAAGATGCTCCGGGAGGTATCGATATGCAAGAAGCATGTTCAACCTAGATTGTATAATTTGCAGTATTTATAATATCTAATTTGCATGTTAAGAGCATATTATTATGATAAGTTAATAGCTTTAATTAACCCGTTTTAATTATTTCGCACTCTGTTTAACACAACAAAAACTGATAAATCAAAATGTTTAGTTTTTAATAAAAGGAGTAAGGATATTACCAAATGCTAATCTTTCGCTGATGCTGCTGCTGGTTAAGAACAAATGTCTCCCATTTTAACCGACCTTATCAGTGTGAAAGAAAATATCCGAAAAATGTTCTTATAACGAATGTGATTCCCAATCTTATTATTATCGGCATTTGCAATGTATTAAATTAAATATTATGCCATCAAAGGATAATTACGTTACTTATTATGCCTATTACATACATCGATTATGATGCCTTGCATTTATTTAAATGATAATAATTCCCAACAATACGTAATCGCTTCGTGTGATGCGTGCTAACGAACCAAATCTAGTATATTTGTTTGTTTTATGTTTGAAGAGCGTAAAGTTGGAAAGCGAAGACGCCATTAAATTTTATTAGATGTAATAATCTGATTGCTTTGATGTAAAAAGTAATCATTAGTATTGGCAATTATCATAATGTTTAAAGTGATGTATGATGTAATAGATAATTAGGATTTAGATGGTTATGAAATAATTAAGGTTGCAGTTGCAGACGTTTTGGATCTATCGTACATTCTCAATAAGAGTTGAGTTCACGTCATTATTTTCTATTCGAAGTTTAAATTTATATCAGATAATTAAATTATCATTATAATAGTAGGCGGTGATTGCTGAAAAGAAGCACTGAAATAAAACGTTATAAAATAAAGGTGAAGTTTGTTTTTTGTAGTGCATGCTTCAGACAAGATTACTGAACATGTGTGTTTGTATTTTAGGTATTTTCTTTTGTAATAATATAAAAATTACATCATTATCAAAGAAATTGTACTTTCTCTTTAATTGCCATGCAAATTGCAATACTACCTAATCTTTCTGAATTCATAGAAATTGCACTTCCGAAATTGTTCGCATAATAATATATTCTCCCAATCAACTGTCAATCAAAATGTTTTGCCGCGTAATATCGTTCGGTAATGATTATGCATGACGCAATGCCATTGTTTATTTATTTTACACCAACAAAGTGTTTGATTGGTGAAAGTGGAAAGTGACCTGTCTATTGGCTACTCATTTTTATTGTCTCTTATTTAAATAAATGCATATCATTATTATATTTCATGTAAGTACATGTGTATGGTTTTTACAAAAGACATTAATAAAAAGTTTCATAATACATGCTAATTATAGAACTTTTAAAAACTGATTCAGAGAATTAGAGCCTTTTAAAATAGGGTAATCCATACTAATATTATAAATGAGAAAGTAACTCTGTCTGTCTGTCTGTTACTCAATCACGCCTTAACTACTGAACCAATTTGCATGAAATTTGGTATAGAGAAAGGACATAGGCTACTTTTTACCCCGGGACATAGGATAGGTTTTATCCCGGAAATCCCACGGGAACGGGAACTATGCGGGTTTTTCTTTGACAGCGCGGGCGAAGCCGCGGGTGGAAAGCTAGTTACCAATATATGTATTAAAGTAAATGTCGAATTAACCTGTCAATAGACTTGCTATTGCAAGAATAATTTCGGTTAATACTTTCAAATTAATGCAGTCTTGTTGATAGACGTGAATTTATTCAAAGAACTTACTAATTTATTATCATGTTATTTATAAGGTGCTGTTCATATTCGGTGGCACAAACTCTGTCATATCCGGATCGTAAAATAGAATATATCAGCCGGATTAATGAAGTGAACTTCCGAATGTACTATTTGAATATAAAACATTTTTATAACGAACAGTTCAAGTCACTAAAGGATACATACACAAAATTTTAGAAATAACTTGTAATAGGTAACTATGCAAGTTTAAAACTGTAGGTAGTCTATAATTAAGTGCCATTGGCTACTCAACAAAATATTGAAAGAGTTTAGATAGTAGATAATCCATACTAATATTATAAATGCGAAAGTAACTCTGTCTGTCTGTCTGTTACTCAATCGACAATCACGCCTAAACTACTGAACCAATTTTCATGAAATTTGGTATGAAGATATTTTGATACCCGAGAACGGACATAGGCTACTTTTTATCCCGGGAAAATGACGCAATCCCGGAAATCCCGCGGGAACGGGAACTATGCGGGTTTTTCTTTGACTGCGCGGGCGAAGCCGCGGGCGGAAAGCTAGTATCTATATATGTTTTTAATTATGTCTTTAAGTTTTCCTATAACATATCTTCCTTATGTTATATTTGATTTGAGGATACAGACTGTCTAAATTTTTAACCAAAAACCGGCTGTCCATCGTGATGTGAAAAACATGTTGCCATAATGAATATTTATGACAATTACCTACTCTTTGTAGAACAAGAGTGTTAACAAATTTTAACCAAGCGTAGTTTAACAGACAATAATATACAGTACGAAGACCTTGGCGAGGTAATTGTCCTCTGGGCGTGTTCAAAGAATGAGAGGAAGCAATCGAGAATTGAATAGCTTGTATTAGCTATACTTTATTGTTCATTGAGATAAGAGCACTTGGA
Organism: Colias eurytheme; assembly: GCA_907164685.1. NCBI lineage: Eukaryota > Metazoa > Arthropoda > Insecta > Lepidoptera > Pieridae > Colias > Colias eurytheme. The sequence goes on along the minus strand of CAJQZN010039606.1, from coordinate 16,350 downwards.
CTTTTCTCGAGGTTTTTTGAATGTAAGAAATGGTTAGATTTCTGGCTTTTGTTATTTTTCGGGAATATATTTTATAGGAATAGGAATAAATATTATATATTTATATTGTTAGTTGTGTAAATTAATTTCGGTTCCTCTAAAAGGGGATTTTTGCAGTGTTAACTTTTGTTTTAGTTCTATTTTGATATTTTTTTTTACTATTGGAAACGTACAAAGATCAAAAATTGTTTAAAAAAAGCTCCAACACTACAATCAGATCAAAGTGAGTAGAAAAGGATGTTCTATGTTAATCATCATAACGATTATGACTTCCTTAACAACTTAATATCTATAGATCTTTTAAAAACTTCCCTTTTTTAAATAGTTTCTGTTTGTATGGTAGTGAATATGTACAATTAATTACATTTATGTACCTATTAAAACATAACGTTCAAAGACATCATAAGATAACTTCAATAAATAATTCATATATTAATAAATTAAATGTTTTCCAAGCACATTAGTTCAGTCTAATTCTGTAGTAAAATAAAGATACAGAAAGTAATTAACGAATGAGCAATTAGCAAATCTTAACCATCTCCATTTATAGCCAATTACGGTTAGACCTTTGCTAATTGCTTACAAATGCTTTAGATTAATTTATACGAGTAATGTAAGCCCAGGCACTGCTACTGAATTTAAGTTAAATTTAGCTTTACTTAGTTCTCAGAAGCCAGTGTAAAATAAAGTAGTATTTCAAGATTTCCCCACTTAAAAGTAAAAAGAAGATGACGTTTTGTTTCTTTCAAATATATAAAGGGTATGGTGTTCTAACAGCCTAAAAATATTGCTTAGTAGATATATTATTATTTTATTATTTCATCACAGATTATACATAGTTATTCAAAAACGAATAAATAAATACATAGATGGGATTAACTGAACGTCTCAATTAAGACTCTACATTTTCTTAATTTACCCTATGTTTATTAAAGGTGTTTCTACCCTCTCCTACAATGTCCCGTTCATGCAAATCACAACACATCCACACAATTTTCACGCATAACATAATGTAAGCCAATAAGTTCAAACCATGAACATTACTGGGTAAACTAACATCGCTTTCCTGCCATACGATTGAGTTCAAACACCATGAAATTGTGGTGTATCGTAGGCGCATAATGATCCAGTCAAGCAAGATCTACGCTATAAAAACAGGGCCGTATTCGAATTAATTCTCACCTTGAAGGCCGTTTGTGGTATTAACAAACTGTAGCAAATCTGGTACAATCAACTGTAAATTGTTATGTTCCGATAAGGCTTGTGACATGATGATTTTGTAATTTTATTATATTAAAAATCTATGAAGTAAGCTGTGATATACATAATATATTTTAGATTTAAATAAAAATATTAGTCTAGAAGTTTAAAAAATTTCATGTTTGCACTATGGTCGAATATGATGAAAATTTGACATATTTTCAGCACTATAATAATATCACTATATATGTTTAATCAGTTTAAATTATTATTTGTTCCGAAATATTTGATCCCTAAGCGATAAAGATGAGGCTTAAAAACAACTCATTCAAATACTGCCTCTGGATATATGCCACACCCAGTCACGAATTGTAATTAAAATGCTACAGACGTATTATTTGACGCGAATCACCTGAGGGCGGTGGACAATTCAACACCTTAATGATTCGAGTAAAGAATACACTACAAAGTAACAAAAAAACATACATAACACTTTGCGATCATCCATGATTTCCATGTTTTTTTTATTTCACTTCTATTATTTCTTGTTTAGGGAATAATATCGGTATTAATTATGTAAAAATTTATTACAGATCTAATAAATGAAAATCAATAATACGACTACGATATTAAACGCTTTCTAGGCAACATGACTGACTCAATTATTTGCTATGTTTATAGCCTTATAGGAGAAATCCTTTCCTTATAACAATGAAATTAAATCAACCCTGTAATTACCAGGTCACGTGTGTCTTACTTATTTGTCAATGTGAATTCTAGATTGGCGGGCAAAGAATAAGTTTAAGTACTTTTAATTTTACGCATTTTAAACAACTAGAGGGAACTTCTGGGAAGAATAACAACATTCAAACATCATTCATGTTAATTAGTGTGATCTTTAAATGGTTGTTAATTCTTATATTATCCATTTATTCATGTTAGATGTCAAAGTAATTTGGTTTATATCAATTACATACTTGGTTATGCTGCAACTATTGTAATTAAAATAGTTTAATCGACCTTTTTGTCTGTGACCTTAGGATATTATACGGGAAGAAACAGATTAAATAGAAACCGTCAAATTATGTTTATTTAATTTTATAGTTGATGTTTATTATACTAACGCATTTAATAAACAATTGTTAAAGGAAGTAAATGTTTCAATGATTGCATGTTTATTTTCAACGTTTCTGTACACGTAATAATATAGGTTAGTTTTAACAAAAATGTTTTTAATTGTTATTAGTTAGCGGCACCATAAAAATAACATTATATGAATGGCAATTTACGAGTATTTCATTACTTCCATTTTGTATATTATATTCAATTATCTACTAACTATTATCGTAATGAATAGTAAGAATCCAATAAGAAAAGTAAGATTCGTAACTTTTGCTCTATGAAAATAAACACAAATTTCGGCGAAAAGAAATAAACACAATTCCATTACAGTTGGTAACATGTTATACGCAACCAAATCGAATCATAGCAATATAACTGATGTTAAGTGTTAACGTGGTTAATATGCTGAAACATTATACATCTAATGGAATTCGTGAGTGAACTGTTTGCTTCTGCCACTCCTAGCATTCCAAATGCTCGCATGACATACATACAGAAGGAGAACTGCTAGGTTGTTTTTATTGGCGTTTTTATATGTTAAATAGATAATAGAATTTATTATGCCTGTTATGGAAAAGTGGTATTATATAATCTCTATCTTTGAGTATTTGAGAACTAATTTACTGAGTTCTTATAATGTTCTCGTATTTATAACATTATTGTAGTTATGTGAGGAAAATACAGAGCCGATATGATATAGTGAAATATTTTCATAAATCGTGTGCTAAAAGAAAGTAGTTTTAATCATAAAGCTTTCAAATTACCAATTGGAGACCCCGCATTGAGTTTGCAGCAATCGTATTGCAAGCCTGTTTCATAATTATAGTAATATTTAAGACAACTCTACAGCTGGTCGATAGTAATAAATTTTATTGGTGATAATTAATCTAAACGAATATTGCATCTCTTACTTAATTGATCAATCTTAATCAATATCTAATAACGGTCAACTTATAACTGTTATAACAATGATATAATAACTTATAACATATACCAGTTAGGCCATTTTAATTATACATAGTAGATGTGAACATAAAAACTATTCAAGAGTACCGTTCGGTGAAAGTAGCGATGTTATGATTTATGTCTATTATATAATAATCAAATAAAAATAACGAACTGCCTAACATATATTTTAATTTGAGAAATAAAATGTAATAATTTCGAATTTATATTTCTACATGTAAGTAATAACATTTTATTTTAGTGCTTTTTTAAGTGTTTAATTATGATCATATTATTATAGATAGAAACTTCACTTTAGTGTATAAAAGTATTTCATTTAGACTAAAAACATGTACAAATTACCTATAACTGAAAACTCTAACATCGCAAAATAAACAAAGTTGTCATAGTAAGTACTTAGTTTTCGTATAATGTGACAGAGATGTAATATATTACCATATCTCATAAACAACAAGTTAAGTGTTAACACTATTCAACTAAATGTCACTTGATAGACCAACTTTGTTTGACTTGGTAATAGAGTAGTTGCAAAATAGATTTGTAGTTAGTCATCACAAAACATGGTATTTGCAAAGCAATAATTAAATTTGCATACCGGATTCAAGTTCATGTCTAAATTCATTTAAATTGTTAGTGTGCAATTACTATTATATAATTAGTTAATTTGTCAAAATAATAATGTCATAGACTGCTAATATTTCTAAAACAAGGTTAATTATGGATTATATAAAACCAAATTTACTAAAATGCATAAATTATTGAAATGCGCGAATGTATTATGCTTTGAACCAGTTAAAAGAGTTACACATACTATATATATATATATTATTAGTTACTCTGTTGTTATTTTTATCGATTCATTGATTATTATTCTTCTTGTACAAACAGTATTATTCAAATCATATTTTGAAAAGTGTAATCATCTCTCCAGTACCTGCTCTTCTTTTAAACAATTTAAAGTATTGGAAAAGCTATTATTTAACCATAATCTGTGGAATTATGTGATAAAATTGTTCCGCCGTTTCGTTCCAAGTGAATTTATTGGATATTTTGTAAGCGCTACGTGCCTTGGGTCCGCGGGACGACTAACAATCTTTAGAAAGTATTATTTTTGTCACTGTGAAAGTGCTGCGATGTACTATCTGCTTACACTTGTCAGCACTATGCTTATTGCTTATGTAAAAGGACAGTACTAGTATTAAAAAGTGATTTTTAATATATTGAGCTTTAGTTTTTTGGCAATTGTACATTGCTGTGTGTATTTTTAATGTGTGTGTCTTCAACCCAAACTTGTTGAGCTATATTTCTCATTTCGAAAAAATGCCTTCTTTTCGGTATAAATGAACAAAAATCAAATTGTGGTTTAAGTCAATGTCTTCACTCTCCAGTACCCAATTTTTTAAATTATACGCTGAAGCTTATTTATTTATCTATTTTAAATGTGATAAAATATTCATACCATAATCAACTTCTCCTATGAAGCGCAATTCATTAAATGCACATAGGTATATTAAGTTTAGTATTAAGTAGGCAAACAGAAAGGCATCTAGTCGAATCGTTATGGTATTGGCTTACATGTTTACTTTCATCTTTATCATATTACCATCATCAAATATACAGGTTTTTAGGTCTCAGTTCCTTTTATAGAAAAGAGAGCGTATTTTAGAGGATGATTCAATATATGTATTATATAATTAATAATATAAAACCTAACCCCCAATATATACTTGTAGATGAAGAATGAAATAGATTTGTCAAAATTTATTGAGGTATTTATATTATCCAGAAAAAAAAACGGTAATCACAATTTTAACAAGCTAGAATTCTATTAAAATTATGCTGTTGGATACACTATCTTTTCCTCAGCAACTAAGTATACAATCATAGTCCAGTCTCGATGACTCAATAGCAGTATCGGATTGGGAATTGTTTTGGAGAGAAATTCTCGACTGAACTTGGCAACTTGCTTGGACCTAATCCATAGCAAATAAAGCTATGTAGGTCCAACATGAATATAAAAGTGCGTGGGCGCTGGAGGAAATAATAACGGCTTGTTTTTATTGACATAGTTACCGTTACACTCGCGGCCTTTGTGTTTTAAATAGTCAATCATGTGGCCTTTTTGTGTAGATAGATGGGAGATAGCAGATACAATGTTTTTTGTGTCATTTCAGGTCATAAGTCAGACAACCGCACACTCACGTCCGTCAATTTTCCTAAGGCTAAGTAAAAAAACTTTGGAATGTCGCGAAGTCTGTTTTTATAAGCATAGTTTTTAAGAGGAAAGAAAACAGATTTCAAGCGAAGCTAAGCTTGTATTAGAATTGAATTGTATTTAATTAAGTTTATTACGAGATTTCCCATCAAGTGATAGATTATGAACGGAGGAGCGATTTTATATTCAATTCACACAACTTGGAAATAAATTGCAATATAATATTGTATTATAATTGAATATGGAATTAAATTGTAATTTGGTTCCACTCTATACACTTTCTAGTTTCTAGTTTGTTGAGTAATAAACATTAACATTTCAGTTAATAATTAGTCTCGAAATCTATATTAAATAAACGAAATATTCTACAACAAACAAAAAGAAAGAAATATTTTTTAAATTTAGTTGAAAAAACTGGTTTATAATATAGTATAGAACTAGTAGAGAACTGCCTTCACATAGTGATATCGTACTTGACTCGTAGTCGTTATCTATTCAGTAAGAAGCATATGAAATCACACAGGAAAATATTAATTTACGTCCGAGGTTGGACTATAAGTAAATGCGTATTAAAAAGACAATTGACCGCAGCATGCAACAATTACATTCTATTTCGTGACGATAATAGACCAAATTTATACATATTAACGACCGTAGTAATATTGTAACTGCTATAACTCGTGGGAGGTTATGTGTAATTATAAATATGGAGTCAAGGCCATACAGTTTTTACTCATACGCACTATGAGTGAGGATAGCTAATTGCATCCGCTGATGGTATCAATGCACTGTACAAGATTTCGATTGCGTTACAAGCGTGCTGCATTGCAATGACGGAAAGCAATTTTTCTTGTGACAAACTATATACAATGTTTATGGCAGGTATACATGTGTATACGGTTTATAAATATTTTTTATTTATATTAACAAAAAATAATAATTAGAAAAAGGATAGAAAAACATTGTTTTTAAGAATCTACATTTATGTTTAGAGATTTATAACAATTTTACGATACACTCGAAGAGCCTTTTGTCAAAATCTTAGCTTTTAAATATGTAATTTCTAAAAGAAACGACATAAAAGTACAAACTATAAACAAGTCTTTACATTAAATAAATAATTATTGTTTTCACTTTTCACTCACGTGTAGGTAGGTAATTATTTTAACATTAAGAACGAACTTATGACTCGTGACATTAACTGAACCTAAAACTTCATAACTTCTGCAGATAATTTAGTAGTGATTACTTGTTAAGAGCAAGGCATTTATTCGACCTCAATCTCAAGAAACTAACTAAATGACATTTATACATAGGATTTTCTTTTACTGCCAGCATCCTAATGGCGATTATTATTATAACTGAATCTTGCTATCATTTGAGAAATCGTTTAGAAATTTATTTAAAATGTTTATTTACTAAGAGAACTCGGAACGAATAATTTATACATGAACTCTACAATACCTTCATATATATGTATAGAAGAAAAAGTTAAAGAAGTTTAGGGAAAATGCTGCTGTAAACACAATAAAAAATTTCATGATTATTTCACATAAATGGACATAAATTGTACTTTGAAAGTAAGAAAATGTGCTTCAATTTGAATCCGAAACAATTGTGTGAAACCGACTGCATGTGTTATTTTAATAATAGCACGTTTAGTATAATGTTTGACATCTCTATATTCGTACAAATATTAGACAAATGCGGATAATATCGCGGGAAACAACGAGTGAACTATTCAATTTAAAGAACGTTAAAAATTTCTTAGGAAAATGTTAAAAAACCTATTTCCGTAATTTCATTATAATTATAATTGGGTCCAAATATGTCTTATTTACATTTTTAAACGAAATACAACTTGAAATGGGTATAATAAAAGCCTCGAAAATTACTCAGATAAATCAATAATTTCCAAATAACCTGTTAGCGCAGCGTGGATAAAATATTTATTTTAGCTTGGAAAAAAACATCGTGTTGTTTTCACAAAAATATCAACAGTGTTATTAATATATCCGATAATAAAATGATATAACAGTAGAGCATTTATTATTTCCTGGGGTAAAAGTCACGAAACGGTACACGTTGAGTGTCGCCACCTTCCAATTTGCTGAAAGGAAATTACATGTTGCGTGCTTTTCCTCGTTTCGTTTATTTTCCTTTCTAGTTCCTAGTATTTTGCTGTTATACAATTGATATAACAAGCTTTAAAAATGTATGTTATTTTGTAGCATATGAAGCTGAAATTAAAATATATCACGCCTTCACTACGTAGTATAAAAAAGTAGCTTTCTGTGTTCGTATGTCCGTTCGTATGCTTAAATCTTTCAAAACTACGAAACGGATTTTTATGCGGTTTTTTTAATAGATAGAGTGATTCAAGAGGAAGGTTTTAGTATATAATTTATTAGGTTTTAGACAAAGCGTGCGAAGCCATAGGCGGAAAGCTAGTTTTTAAATAAATATTGGTGTTAGAAATAAACATAGCAATGCGCGTTATGTAAGCCTTGTTAAATCATCAAAAATAATCTGAAGGCAAGGCCTGTTGTATAATAATCAACACACGTTTGTAAAACCTTCACACCGAAACGATTATAGGTACCTAGATATTTACCCGTAATAAAGGTCTCGCCTATTCATAACTGATTTAATTTTTAAAAATATATGCTTTGATTTACTGAGAGTTAATTAACTTAGTTCAATGTTTTATGTTTTATGCCAGTATAGTTTTCGGTGAAATAAGTTTTCTTAAGAAATCACTGCATTAAATATGGTACGGGAGCCAGGTGCAAATTTGGTTCATTATTTCCTCTCAAGAGATAATTCGTCAGACGCCTCAGAGTATAGTATTATAAAGCCTCGTGAACGTCAGCTGGCGCTCGATTGGGGGGGTGAGCGGTTGTAGCCTCCCACGCACGTAGGAAAAAATACATTCATTCATTCATTTCCTCTCAGCTAAAAATTTGTCAAATTGTAGCTAACCCAATATCTCAACGAAAAAAAAAAATCAGCTGGTTACAACATGGTGTAATATATACGCCAGCTGGTGTTTCGAACATGAAAGTTAAATTTAAAGAAAAATTTATTTTCCGTGATTTCCTCTCAAACAAGTATTTACCTGATGATAGCTTATATGTAACTGTGGATAAATATATAGGTCAGCTGGCTGTATCTTGGTGGAAAAACCGTCAGCTGATACGGGAGGCTACAACCGCTCTTCCCCCCAACCGAGCTCCAGCTGCCGTTCACGAGGCTCCATAATACTATACTTTGATGCATTTTACTAATTACCGCTTGAGAGGAACTTGGTCATAAAATCTGTTCCTGGCTCCCGTACCAATAGGAACTTATCATATATTTTAAATAATCCTGTCTTATTCATAGCACTACGCAACTCGACTTATTTTGCAAAATCAGGGAAATGACAGAAAAAAATTGCGCGTCAGTTCAATCCTTTTATTCGACTACATATAATCAAACTGATATTTTATTTGGAGAAAAAATAAACGATCCTTTAAATAAATGAGTTTATAATTAATTCAATCTCTCAGACTCATCTCGACTCGTCCTAATCAGCGAAATACCAATTGAGATCTAAGATTGATATGCAAATTCAAGACCTCGTCCGAATTACCAATTGTAGTATATACGCAATAAACCCTTAAATATATTACAACACATGTACTTGGATATCATTACAAATCAAGTATAACTGGTACCTGTCGCTTCGGGCATAAAATGTTGATTGTCATGACATGGGGTCGAACGAAATTGCTAGCAATTTTAATCAAGCGAAAAACTACATGCAACGGAACAATTGAGTGTATTTTTTGTCTCTGAAACCGCTATTTTTTTTACATCAATGCTCTGAGATATTTTTTATAAGTAGTGCCTATTAGTGCGTTAAGAAATAAAAGGTTTATGATGTGTTATTCGTATTATGAAATGCCAAATAAAATTTTAATTTGTAAAAAAAAATCAGGTACGTTATTATGGAGCTGAAACCTGACTTACCATGCACGACCTCTTTAATCAATGAATGCGATAAGTACATATAATATATCAATCTTATTTAATTAATTCATCGACAGTTAAGGACGATTTTATAGACTTATAAATTATTACGATGGTTTTGTTGTTGAACATATTGTCTTTTCTGTATGCAGTACAAATAAATCAAGGAAGATAGATTGAATTTAGATATGTAAAAAACTAATCTACGATTTAATTAGGATAACACCAAACTGTCTTGTGACTACAGTAATGCTACATATCACACATTTCTAAAAATGAAAATGTCCTTTTTTAAAGTCGGTCAGTTATAGACATAAACTTTGAATGTTTAATATAGTTTAGTAATTTATTTGACTAATTAATCAGAAATGAATCTACATACCTTCGTTATTATTTCAGCAAATCACAAATGGTCTGATACAATGACGAATGCTTACTATGCATAACAATGGGATTGTAGACATTGTTATTCACAATAAACCCGATCACATAGCAGCCATTGAGTTAAGAAGGCCATTGCTTATCAATTCACAAGACGTTGGACCTTTGAGATTTGTCGATCAAATCAGTTTAAATTGGAACGCAGTTTTAATTAAATCAACTCATTATTGCTAATAGACTTATTTAAAAATTGTTACTAGATGAAAAAAGTTTTCATCTTGAACATATAATGAACATGACTGAACTTTTTACTCTGTACAAATTAAAATAAATTCAATCAGGTGGTTTAACCAAGGGTTTAACAAAAATATTAAAGAATTAGTTAAGTATAAAATCAGAATTTAATTTTAAATTTAGAATTAACAATTTTATGCGACTCTATTTGCAGATAAGAAATCGACTTTCGTATTGATGATTTTCTACTTTACGACGATAAAATTACTTATAGATAAACCACGTACACTACATGCACGTTTAAATTTCTCCTTTTTAATAAAACAAATCTTCATTTAATATAAAACTATCATTGTATGATTACAAGTATTACACATAGATATTTCGTAACAAGTTACGTTTTAGCTCAGTAATTTGTGGACCGTGTCAATTATTCGCCAAACGATGAAAATAGACGTTCATTACAGTTGCTGGTTGTATTATGCAATGTGCTGCGAAGGGGTAAGGATGAAATCGCATTATTTCGATCCCCAATCACTTGGAATATCGTCTCATTTATCCAGGCAATGAGTCAAAAGGAATTTTGCGTGCTCACTCGTCTATTTTGAGCGTTTATAGCCTTAGTTTCTAGATGCTGATGCCTATTCTTATCGACGGTAAATCAAGAGTGAAGCAAGCGAGAGTTTATAAGCTATTCTTTAAATGCCTAACATTAGAAGATGAAGTTAAATGGACGTAGCCAATTGTTCACGAATAAATCTTTAGAGTGAAATATGCACACTTACATCATTTTCTTCATACATATATCACAGGATCAAAATTTATTGAGTAAATAATAAAAAAATGGGTTACATTCAATTCATCTTTCAATATAAATACCAATATTGATTTGAAATTTCAATATTTCAACACCACTATCAGTTAACAGCAGTATTGTTTTTGTATATTGTATTAAAAATAAGTACTGCCGCTACTGAAAAATGTAAATTTCCTGCAAAATGTTTTACATAATTACACTTTAATAGAATTATTAGCTTTAGAACATTTAATTAGATTGCACCATCGTAATCGTACAATGATGAAACGTTCTAAAACAAATTTTAAGCAGTAGGCAATTGTCGAAGAATGTTAAAATGTACTGTAGTGTATTTCATGTGGTTACGTAAACCAAATTTTCGGCCAATTAAATTAAATTGCATCCGCTGTGTAGTTTTTCGGTAATTATTGTATTAATAGCGAAACCTGATTAATGCCATTGTTAAAGTGGATAATTATGCGTTTGGTTGGTGGATGTTATTATATTGTACACTGAAAATATAAATAACATTTAAGTGGATTGAACACGAAAAATAATAGTTGTTAACAGTCGTTTACGTCAGGTAGGGTGTAATTAATTTGAGTAGTGTGATTTTAATTATACGTAATTCTAAAATATGTGATGTTTCAATGATCATCGAAAGTCAGATTTTGCTTATTGCTTAAGGCAAGGCTGGGGCAAGTTGATAATAGTATTATAACTTTTATTTATAACTACAAATACATATGTGCTCAAAAGCTTCTCAAATATCTACAACGTAGTTTTTTATTTAAATAAGTATTGAAATGAGACGAATATTTTAAAATGAAGACGAATCTTTCTTAAACGTTTTAAATATGTGAACTTTTTGGTGTGAGGATAATAGTGTGTTTTTGTTATTTTAATCCAAAGAGATCATTAGTAGAGATAAATACATGCCCGTCTTCCTTGGAGCGAAGCGGTCAAGGAAGGTCATAGTGTTTTTAAATTATAATAACAAAGGTAACTGTTTTTCTTATTTCTTAGGAATACGATTTAGTTATCTTTAAAATTCAAATATTTTTAAAAGAATTAAAGTCATTGCGTCTCTTTGAAATGTTTGGCTAGGTATCGTACATGTATTTGATATCCTTAGGGGATAGAGAATTTGTCACAGTACCAGTAATATTAGAAAAGACAGAATAAAAACTAAATATATATACAATATTTTATTTGACTATTTTACGTAGTGTGTATGTACTATGTACTTCTTTTCAGAAAGCCCCTTTCTTGGGAGAAGATATACCTTTTTACTTCATCTGTAATTTTTTTTGATAAAATGTTAGATGTTGTGTGTTCTGCGGACGCAGTTCTACCGAATACCCGCGGCCCCGTCAATAAAGAGGCACGGCGGAACACAGTGGAGTTTAGTCGGTAGGACCCTGCACTCAGCAGGGTGAGTCCAACATAACCCAGGGCTCTTCCCCCGAGTGCCCTGGGTATGCCTAAATGCATTCTCCACTATAAAAAAAAAAAGATGTGTGTGTTATATGTATGGTAGGTACATAAAAAGTTTTATTAGTGTGAGTTTTAACGTACAGTAAAATTATACACAAGACATCACGATTGACCCAGTTTTGACTTTGTTTTAGTAAATAATAGCTAGCTATGAGTTTAAAAATAACTATATCCCTATCATATATTTATGGTGGTAATGATATGTTGAAAGTAAGCTATTTAAACTTTTTTTAAACTTAAAATTTTCACTCAAATCAATACATGCATGATTCAAGATATGACTCTACATTTTATATTATTTCTCTTCTTTATTGCTGTATTGTTAAATGTGTAGTTTAAACCGTTGATTTAATATATAGACTGAACATTTTATGAAATTACCTTAATATTTATTACAGAAACCGCAAAGCTTAAAGCTTATAATTGCCGTAAAGCTTATCTATACAAATATTATAAAGAGGAAAGGTTTGATTTTTTGTTTGTTTGTTTGTTTGTATGAATTGAATAGGCTCCGAAACTACTTGGCAGATTTGAAAAACTCTTTCACTGTTGGAAAGCTACATCATTTCTGAGTGACATAGGCTAGGTTTTATCCCGGAAATCCCACGGGAACGGGAACTATGCGGGTTTTTTTTTGAAAACGCGGGCGAAGCCGCAGGCGGAAAGCTAGTAATAGAGAATTTTTTTTAATTTAAGTTTACAAAACAAATCTAATGAAAGATGCTCAAGAAAACTAATTTCTTGTGTCATATGTGTGGTGCTGAAAACTTGAATGGTTCGAAAACTTAATATAAAATATCGAAATAGCAAGCAATTAAAAACGATTACTTCAGATCCCTGGTTTCTCAATCATTTCTGAACTTAACAAGCAAGCAATAAATTTGTTGAAATAACAAGGGCTTTAACAACCTGTTAATGTGATTTTATGCAATTAAATTAACACTTGCGTGATTATATTATTATTATGATTTAACTTCATGAACGTCGGTTAAAATGAAAACGAGTTAGTCTGGCTTGCGTGCGTGTTCCAAACATGTTTGACTTTGATGTTTAAAGAGAATGTTCTGGAAAAATAAGTGTGCCAGTTTAAAAACTGTATAAAGCATTAGATAGTAGGTATACTTAGCGGTATTATACCTAATAGGACATTGGTTCAAAAGTCCTTTCATAACTTTCTAATATTGCTTCTGAACTTATAAACTCTTGATGCAATTATTAATGATGACATCTTTTCAGTGCCTCCTAAATTAATTTTACGAGAATGAGAACTTGTTTAGTAGAGTGGAAAGTGGAAATGCTATAAAAGCACATTCAGAATATTTATGCAAAGAAAGGGTCATGGGCTATGAGCAGTGCGAAGTTCGTTTGGAGAATATAAGTGTAGCCTGTAAATATTTTGGTAAACCATTGCGTACCTATTATAATTAACGAACAAAAGTTTCTCTGTTCACAACAAATTCATAAGAATTGCAAATGGAAAACATTGTAACACGTCTACTCCGATTGATTTGTCAACAATTTGTCGTCAATCATTCGAAAATGAAAAACACAAATATTAAATAAAAATACCTTGAACGCACGAACGAACAAATAGCGTGAAATATTTTAATACACATAAGCAATGGAATAATTTAAGATCATTTATTCATGAAACGCATACCGTATTGTGATGAGTCACTTAATCCAGTCTTTGAAGCGTGAATCTTTAGAAGCACGTGGGTTGTCTTTTGTTTAAGATAAATTGCTTGCGGCACGCAGTGAATTCATCACGCGTTCTATGTATGTACCTATATTGTATTGGTAGACTGATAGTACGATAGATTTAAATATCAATTGATACGTAGCTTAGAGTTAATGACAAAAATCTGTTGGAGACCAAGTCATAAATGCGTTTTATTTTACTAGTTTCCTGCGGAAAATATTAAAATTAAATACATCTGAGTAGGTGGTAATAAAGAAAATAAAATAATAATATACCTATATACTGTGTTGATTTTTTTTAACCATTAATAGAGTAGGTAACATTTGATTTCCGAAAATTTGAAAGAATGTACCTATTACGCAAAAAATAAATTAGTAATTAGTAAAAAGTAGCGAACATTTTTAAATAGATTCATGATAATTCATTATACTAATTAATTCTCAGCTTTTGATTCAACCGCTTGCAAAAATAATTAATGCAAATAAGAACTAATCGTTGTTAGGCGTTGCCCAACACAATCTTAGCTGAGCATCAGTCGGCACGAAATTTTGCGTAAGTATTTACATATTATATCTACTGCAATTTGCGTTACGTACTAATGATAGTGGAATGCTTTCCTACAAGTGAAAAACATTTTCAATAGACATAAATCACGACTTCAGTTTATATGGTTTACGAAATCCTTACTATAATGTTACAAATGCGAAAGTGTGTTCGTTTTTCTTTCTAATACCTTGCGATGCAATTTTAAGTTATGATTTTTTGTCTGGAAAATTTTTTTAAACTGTTTCTTAGGAAGTTTATATAAAACTTGCTTTATTTTTAATATCTATAATAGGAGTTTAATTTTTACAGGTACCTATAGGACAGTCGCAAGCTAGGCACACAATTAACTAATTTTAAAAGCAAGTGTCATCTAACGGAAGAAGATTCAGTTATTTATACAAATATGGTAAATTAAATTGAACTTGCTCCAATCTACAACCCAAAAATAGAAATACAGGTTGGGGAAAAGCGACACATTTAATGTAAGTTGATTTATTCTATCATTCTTCATTCATTTAAGTCTACATAGATTTCAATATAGGACATAATAATACATAGTAAGCTATGTGTATAAAAATATTCTTAATTATACTCATAAAAGCATTGATATGAACGTTACAACTTACAGTCTAGTAGAGGCTATTTAAAGTCGATTTCAGTTGCACAGGCCTAATTTCCTAATTGCTATGACAATTATACTCTATCTGTAAAAGAGCACGAGGGAGTTAATATTCATATGTAATTGCATATTCATAAACATAAAGACAATACACATATCTACCTCAAATGGGGGTACATTAAAATTGTTTTAATATTCATTAATATCTATACAAGTTAAAACCTTAGTTTTCAGTCACCAGAGCAGATAAAGGTTGCACAATTTTTCTAAGAGCTGAGTTAAATATTATCCAGTAATTCGTACTTTCCCTATTATTTCAACATCTCAGAAGTATTGGATTTCTAATATCTAAGCAAAATAACACCTAAACTGTCATAAAAAATAATCAGGCCAGACAAAAGCGGAACCCAGCGGCTTACAACTGCAGCTATAAGTAGGTACTAAGTACTTACATTGACTAGACTTTACGGTTGAATGCACAGGATTACTCGATGCGTATTGCAGTCACGTTCAGACGGTATCAAGCCATTACTGTCACCACGGTTGAACTGTGCGACTTACGAACAGGCTGGCCTAGAATGCTTTTTCGTTTAAAAATCTGGGCTTTCAAATGCTATAGATACTTACCTATGTCCGGATTTAATTGGTAAATAGATAATGTTGAGGCTATTATTTTTATTTTTAAGAAATCCCCTTCATTTATATAGCTGAAGAATATAACGTACTTTTTGTTTCAGTATATATTTGCGAGTGTAAAAGACAGACAAGAAAACGAAATGAAAAATCCACATTGAACAATATTGAATTTTCATATTTAATTCAATCTTATTTAATAATTATAGTCTGAGTATTAATATGTATGTTGTAAAGTGCGATACGAGAAGCAAGTAATAAAAAATTCAGTTACTTTTATATCACTTTCTCAATTCAAATTATGATATAAGATTTTTGCTCTATATTTTAAATTATAAATTATATCGTTAACAAACTGAATTTACGTAATTAAATTTTAACTCTTT
>CAJQZN010039602.1:0-12407 GCA_907164685.1 Colias eurytheme | reverse complement strand
TAAATTTAAAGTAAGACATTATAAATGTGAAGTTTTATTTTATCCCTATCATTTCACTGTTGATTAGTATTCGACGAAGAAGGGTTTTATTGAAAAAAAGCTCATATTTGCCGAATATGTTGCCCTAGAAATACCTTCAGTCTTCAGACTCGTTTTCCCTTGACGGTTTATAAGCAATAATTGCACTGAAAGACGGTTTACATATTGGCAGCCAAATTGGTACATACGTTGTTGATAGTATTGTTATGATAATCCCGTTACTCATTTTACGATTAGAAGTTCGAATTCAGAAGAGAAGAAAATGGAAGAAGCGCACTATTACCTACTACGTCTTTTACATTTACTTCTGTAAAATATAAAATGCTTAAAAAAATATCCAGGGATTCAGTCTTCCCAATCTACTAGTAAATTCGTCATTGATACAACTTCATTTCATTCACAAAATAACTTACAAGCATCAGTATAATCTTCACTCCATGTGTGGTCGATGCTTCACTCTTATCTAAGGTCGGTGATGCAGAAACGTCAATCATATATTTTTAGAATAATTAAGGACCTTTTTACGTCAAAGCAATAATTAATAAAACTACTGCGATTATTGAATAACTTACAAACGTAAATTAATACCTATATATCATACTTACTAAGAATTTTCTTATTTAACTAATAAGTCCTTATAGAGTAGGATACGTACACGACGTAAAGATATAAAAAGGAAAACATTATCATGCTCTAAAACGTAAAATAATAATAATTTGCATTAAAATTTATAAACAATACTATAGTTAGGTACTTTGTGATATCTTGAATTGCGTTTTAACTTTGTCTCTCTGTTGTCTATAATCTCGATGTAATAATAAAAACGCGGGTTTTTTTTCGCGCGCAACGAGCACAGCCTCGACCTCATTGGTACTTCGATTATCTCGACGTTACAATCTCATTGTTAAATTAACGCAATTCGTATTATCTATGTAATAATAATCATTTATCACCATTACAGGGTACTGACCTCAAGAACACAATTTTTACAATAATACTAATATTAGAAGTGTTCAAGTTGAATTATTTAACCATCTTTCGCAGGTATAGTAGTAATTAGTAAGTATTACATAATCTATCTAAATAACTATTGAAGTAGACTTATTTATATTTACTACTAGCGGTCCGCCCCGGCTTCGCCCGTGGTACATATTTACGTTTTCTCTACATAAAAACCATCCTCGTACTTCAAGGAATATATTCAAAAAAGAATTATCGAAATCGGTTCAGCCGTTCTCGAGTTATGCGCTTACCAACACATTTTGCGATTCATTTTTATATATAAGATGAATTATGGGGGGACGGCGCGTACGCAGTCCCCACTACCAAAAATTATACGTCCGAGTTACCCACATTAGGGGTAATCGCAGAGGTCAACCCCGCCGCAGTGCAATGGCGAGGCCTCGCTCTGGGGGAACCGCCTTCCTGATCACGGTATCCCCTACGCCAGGTAAGTATGCTTTTGCTATGTTAGAGCGCAAATATCAGTGCTTTGAAAAAAACTTCTATAGCGTGATGGAGATTCTGCAAAACGCGTGTGGTGTCATCTAGTGTGATACGAACACATCAAAACAAGGGTAGCCAGGGTAGCAGCTAAGGGTATGTTTATTCAAAGGGACTATCAACTATCAAGGGTCTTAAATATTTTTATTTTCTCATAATATTAGTATGTAAGTTATACTTAGGGTGTTTAATTTAAGGTCATGCTATTGTGTTATGTTCGAAAATTCTTAATAAAATTAACTAAATAGTGTGATAAAGTCTTGATTTCACTAGAAATTATTTAATAAGAATAAAGCGCATATGTACAAAAACTACTCGAGATACAAAAAAATAACAATAATACAAGAGGCGTCACGTTAGGTATACTTACAGTTAAATAATAAAACACATCGATATCGGCTGTACTGTACGTCAAATCATTTATTCATATAAGCCACTGTGACACACCCTTCCACGTGTGCCACCAATATCAGAAAAATAATTTGATTGATTAATAATAATTATGATTTGAGTAGATTAGAAGGTGATAGAATAAATGTAACTAAGTACTTACATATTATGTAGTTTAGATATGTTTATTGATTTCGAACAAAAACACTAAGACTTATAAGTAAGCGACGAAAGTTGTTTTTATCCTTTTTATCTGGGTTCTAACATCCGTCTACGAAACACTGCAATTTCTAATTTTTATACCAAACTTTGGTTCAAACGACTGAAAGCGCCACCTACGGGCTACGAAAGTAACTATTTATCTGTGCTACGACGGCGACTTTCACAATCCTTTAAATCATCCCTCTACTCTGATGCCCTTTTATTATGCTCTTTGTGCAAAGTTTTAAAGTATAATCTTTAGGAACGTAAGCTTGAAAAAGTGTGATATATAGAGCTTAAGATATGAATATGTACCGTGTATAAGTTTTTGTAACTTTAAAGGAAATTATTACTTATTTATCCTTATCTATAAGAAGCGTGATTCGATAATTTATTAACTGCAAAAGATGTTTTTCTGTCAAACACATTTTCACAGCAACGCAAATGAAAGAGTTAACAATCTTACAACGTAATAACTCCATATCTGTGATTGTTTTATATTTATATACCACAAAATGTGTGTTTTTAAACAAATATGAATGGATAATTATTGATTTGAGTTATATTTAGTTGTCTGTAGCATAAATGATGCAATAAAATAATATACTTACCAAAATAAAGACAATACAGTAAATAAAAATATCTAATCAGATTATTTATAGCAGTAGTTTTTTATATTTTACAAGATAAACATTAAAATATATAATAAATAGGTCAAAGGGTTATTTTGTTATCGGAATAGCATTATTGTTAATTTCCTTAGAGGTTTTTATAATCGTTTTTTTAAACAATGGCTCAGCTGTTTCCTTGGAACAACGGTTAACACAAAAGCATAAAATCGTGGGATCCTGGGTTCGAATCTCGGGTGGGATGGGAACAATCGTGGTCTAGCAAAATGCAGAAGAGAGAATAGTCATAAAAAGAAATTTATCATTGAAATAGACCATCGAATATATCCTTAATGTATCTGTCTAATACATTGTTTTTAATTTTTTTATAGCTATCCCAATCTAATTTTTTGGCTATTATTCATAATTCATATAAATTATTATATTAGATATGATAAGTTCCCATTATAAATTACGAATACGAATACAGGAAAGAAAACTCGTATTCAAATGTATGTTCAGACTTCAATATTAACTATAAAAATTATCCAATTAACATGATACATGAAATACATAAAAATTGCCTTTTGGTTATTTTATATTTCATATTTTAATTATGTTGATAAGCAAAGCCACCAAATCTGGGAAAATCTTAATCACCTTTGCCAGTGCGATGTGTCGCAATTCGTATCGCAATATTTCCTAAATTTACGTCAACAAGATTTGATACTTGGAAAAAATATTTTAATTATATTAATATTAATTATTATGAGGAAAACTCCTGACTAACGTCGAGCATAAACAAAAGAGTTCAACGTGTGCGTATTTATTAGTTTTTGTGGAATTCATGTTTAATGAATAATTAAAGTTGCTTAAAGGAAAATTTGTTGTTTGTTAATGTTAAGATTTAAACTGGATTTAGTGCACTTATTAATTTTATTATTGTGTAAAAATAACATTTAATAGTGTTTATTTTAATCAAACTCTACATACATTAATTAGATAATGAGAAATGTGATAAGATGAGAACGACGTGAAAGTCGCTATGAAAGTATGTAATCAGCTGTCACCCAAAAACAGCTTAATTGATTTTAAAGAGATTTAGCAGATGATATCTCGTATTTAGATAAGTATAACAAGATAAAAGAAAGATAGAGAAATTAAAACTGTTACGTGAGAGCGTCTAGCATTTTTGCTTTAATGAATAAAAATCCGGTGGATATGAAAAGAATCACTACATAGAATGAAAAAAAGTCGCTGTCGCTGTCTGTCTGTCTCTATGTATGCTTAAATCTTTGAAAATACGCAATGAATTGTATTGAGGTTTTTTTTAAAAGCTAGAGTGGTTGAGGTAGATTTTAGCAATTTAGTATGTAATTTGTTAAGCTTTCTACAAACGGGCGAAGCCACCCACGAAAAGATAGAATATTATAAAATGGAAATGATAGTAGGTAGTCGATGGGATAATAATTATAAGTGTAATATATAAAAAGCGGTCGCCTTTTCATTGTTTTTCTTTCAATTTCTATTTTACACGGTTGCACCAGAAAGATTGTTTTCATTGTTTATTCTATTTATACGTCAATGCTTAATCTTTATTTATATTACCAAGTATATTACCGATGATTCAGGGGTTATGACATCTATACCTCCATTTCCCTTAGCATGGAAGTTTACACGCTCAATAAACAATAAAATCTTCTGCGAATTGACATCATTCATAGATTACAGATAAAATAACAATTTAAATTATCATGACTCAAGAGTTATACACGTGGTATTGACAATAAAATATAAATTATTGTTGTTATTATTGACATTTGGCCACGTAGCGATGTTGCGAATGTCGCGCGATTCTATTATCTGCTCTTATCGAGCGAATAAAGTCGATGACACGTGACATTTCTAAGTTCCTATGTTTCGTACAATAAAGTCACCTTTGATTGTTTAAAAATGTGATATAGCGTATTATATAATCGTTAGAACGAAGGCCCATACTGATAATAAATTGATATTAATAATTTTGGTGGTGTGCGTTTGACGTAGTTTAGGTGTTGACGCCTGCGGGCATCCCCCGTCGATTTTGCCACTTATACCCATCGACGTTATCTATGACGTTTTTCTTTGTTTTTCTGTTTTGATTTTGTTTTTTACAAATATGGTTCGGAAAAAAAACTCCATTGAAATTCTACCACTTTGCTTTTCGCATTAAATAAAAAAAATCTCTCTCCATACACATAGATTATATTATTATGATTAATCTTCCATACATAATATGTTGAAAAGTAAGTAGTAGTATTTGAGGGAAGATATACAAGAATATTTTGCTTTTAAAGGCTAACGTTTATGTTATAACTAAAATTAACTACGGTATAACGAAAGTTTTAAACAGAGCGTATAAAAATAGAGAAAGAAAACACAAGATAAGAGAAAGAAAAGTGAACAAAGAAAGACGAAACACTGAAATTTTATTGTATCTGCCATTGTTCATTCATTAAATTGAGACATGTTTTAATATCCCGTTTCAGATTTTCCTCTATATTATAGATTGAAGTAAAAGCAAGTTTTTATATTTCATTAAATAAAAAAGACGTGTGGCACTCGGGGACTGCCGCGGTAAAGCTATTGCATGCTATGCCTTCAAGCCACACCTCCGTGTCCGTCGGAGTGGGGAGCGTGAGGTTTTTTCGTTACGGAATTTCTCGATTCGGTCTCCGCGCTCAAGGCCCGCGATAGAAGCTATGCAATAGCTAAAAAATAACTGTTTTCAAACTCCTACGAAATTTCAATACTTTATCATAGTAGTATTTTGTGCTTGTGAAGTCGTCGAAAGGGCTCACCTGCTAAGTGTTCAAGAAGGATAATCCAATTATTTTAAAGGAAAAACATTTACTTACATAATATGTATACAACATACCCTTAGACATACCTCTACCTATATTGATTCATAAAATACATTTTGTAATAAATTAGCTAGTTACAATTTTTGAGATACAACGTACTTACCTATATCCTAATTTGCTGCATGATCCATTGCCAATTTTTTCAATAAATTCCACAATGTTGTGATCTATTAGAAATATAAGAAAACATCACAAAATATAGACTCTACCTACAGGGGCCTTAGACAAAGTAACAATTAAAAAACGATAACGAAGTTAGAAAAGGAAAAATGTATGGGATTGACCTTGGGATTGACATTAGATAGACCACGTGATCTAACGCGGCGTATGTCAATCCCATACATTTTTGCCTTTTCTAACTTCGTTATCGTTTTTTAATTGTTACTTTGTCTAAGGCCCCAGGTATGGCTTATAAAATGATAAATAAATTTAACCTTGATAAAAATACACTTGAACCTGAGCGAGTATCTGGTTTTTTTAATGGCCAAAATTGATGACGATCGTCCGACGCAAATTTCATCAGCAAAGGTCATTCATAGTTCTGCCGAAATCCTTATGGAATTATTACCATTATATTATACAGAAAAGCCCCATGTGATTCATGATAGATTGTCCTACTTCTACGCTTGGAATTATACCGTTGTTTTTGTGATTTTTTTATTAGACAGGTTATAAGAGGAATTTTTCTGTGATAATTTAGTTAGGAGACATTTTTAGGTTTATGATAAACGATCACATGTACGCTATCACGTGAAATATTGGTCGCCTAGTCTTTATAACAATAAAAATCTGAATAAAGTCCAATTAAAACTACTGTTTCCTAAATGAAAAGCTATTCGGATAGATGTTCCAGCTACCTACCTATATGTTTTTATCTTTTAAAATCAATTAATTTGTTAAAGACTAACCGCTAACTTCTAAGACATTTCACTTTTAACTGAACTATTTGCAATTTTAACCTCACGGCTCACCGACTTTGTCCTTCCATGATGCGTTTTAATCATACATCCACTTAGGTAAAAAAGAATCTGTCAGAGTGGGCTCCTTAATTTGCCATATTGTAGCAATATATTTTCCCATGTGTATAGTGTGCAATGTATCCATGGCCATGATTACATAATTAAAAAAAAAACATGTGTCTGCCGGTGATTTATAGAAAAAAAATTCAGCTGCTTTATTTTTTAATACTGACATTACTATCTTGAACATTCGATACTGGCTTTTCTTTAGTGTTTAGATAATAGTATAAAAACAATTTCATCACTCTAAACTGTCTTACGTCGACTTTGCACTATATCCGTTAATTTTTTACTAATTTACATTATCACGTAATTATTTTTATCGTTCCCGTGTGACTAATGAGTGATCCGATTTTAATTAAATAAAAAATGGAATAAAAAATGTGGCCGACGCGTGGGACAGATAACATTGTTCGTGTATACAATTTGTATTTAATTACGCCTTAGTTAAAAATATTTCGGTATTGAAATAGATCAAATTTTAACCTTTAGCTGATTAAATCATGAATCTGACCACTGTAAAAGTTACAGCTTATATGTAATTTTGATTCTGATGTTTTTTTTAATATTTATCATATTCAAACTCTATCTTTCATTTATTCAATTAGCTTCTTCTAGAAGCACTTTTGAATCGCCATAACGTATCTTTAACATTTACCACCGATTCGTAAAAGATATTGTCTATGGAGAAGTTGCTGTTTTAAAATCATGTCAATGTTACAATTTAATTTTACATAATATGTAACTACTATCATATTAATATGCCAAATAAATCGCGTCACACAAGGTGAATATACTATAATATTTTATCTTAAGATACTGTAATATTTTATATTACAGTATCTTAAGGTATCCGGTATCAGCGTTCTGACCATCATTTTTCTTTTTGTCATTGCGTACTAAGACCCCTGTAGAACCGCCATCCTGTTACAAATGACCCGAAATTTTGTGGGTCATTTGTATCTTCACCGTGTGTGACGCACTTTACTGTCCCGTGGTTCTTACGCGACAACCCTCCATGGATTTTCATCTTCCATATTTTATAATTAAAAAGGCAATAAGGCTCTACAAAACAATTTAAAGTTCAACAAGTCTGCATTAAAATATTATAATTTAAATAGCCTACAGTTTTACATCACGCGGCCTGTACTATAGATAGAGCCTTCTTGAGTGTCAAATGTTCGATAACCCCGTAGGTGCAGTGGTGTGATCCCGGCTATTGCGCCAGGGGTCTGGGTTCATCACCACTGGAAAAATATTAGGTTATGAACTTTTTAGTTTTCATGAAGATAATAGGTAAAAATGTGATTATTAAACGATGTGTAAATTTTATATTATCTATATGAACCAAAATTGAATTTTAGGTATTAATTATTATTGCTTTGAAATGTCCGGAATTATCAAAATTTAATTGATTATATGAGTAACGCAGTAGGTATCATGATTTCATATAATACACACATTTGATTTCGAGAGAGTTAAGTGAGATTCAGCATCTGATAATAAGATTACAAATTACTATCAGTATTATAATAATTTATCGTAGGTAATCTGCGTGATGTGAGGCACCTGCTTTATGCTTATAATTAATTTATCGGTGTGTTTTCAAATGATAATTTAAAGCCAGAATTCTAAGTAATTATCTCCATAATGTATATGATAAAGTATGCTAAATCTTTAATACATGTTTAGATAATTTCGGAATATATTTTGATTTATTTTTGAAGAAGATTTCGTACGTAGTTAGTTAGTAAAAAATTAAAGGTTACTTAAATCCCAAATCCCAATTATTGTTATAATTGGGATTTGGGATTAAAATTAGTGCATAGCATACTTGTATGTAAAAAGCTTTTTCAGAACAGTGTTTTTCTGATTGTGTAAAACGTTTTGGCAAATCTCACCCGATGGAAAGCTGAGAATAGGCCAAAGATGGAAGCGATTACTAAAAAAATATTTAAAGTAAGCTAGATATAGGTACCCATTTCAAAAAGTCCATATTTTAATTGTTTAGTTCATAATTGGCATTATAATACAAATTCTCAAATCTATTTTTAGGATAATTATTCCACGTAGTAAACTTAAGTAACCTTTGATTTTTTGCAACACGTTTGAATATAATAAATTTTATCAATATGATGCAACAATCATGGTTACAACATCATTCGAACTTCAAGTTTGATGAGATGAAAAAAAAAAAATACAATGTATCTAGTGATTTACTTTTAATTTTTATATTTTGTTATTGAAGGTGCCTAAGGATCCATTACATTACATAAAATTGGAATCTTTTCTTTTCCTACATATTATTTTAGTAGATATGTTACACTAGTTTAAACAAAATATAAGTTTTATAGATCCGATAATTGTATACCTACTGTATATTCTGATTTTCAAATCAAATCAAATTAAATATGATTTTTTCACATTTTTCACATAATCCATATTATAAATGCGAAAGTAACTCTGTCTGTCTGTCTGTTACTCAATCACGCCTTAACTACTGAACCAATTTGCATGAAATTTGGTATAGAGATATTTTGATACCCGAGAAAGGACATAGGCTACTTTTTATCCCGGGAAATAGGATAGGTTTTATCCCGGAAATCCCACGGGAACGGGAAGCTGCGGGTGGACAGCTCATAGTTATACTTGTATACGTAGTATATTATTATTAGTCTGTGGTAATACATAAATTGTAAATCCCTATATCTATTCCGTATTACGCACGAAATGCTGAATAGATTTAGATAAGAGCTTAAAACCAAATTTGCACGGAAAGATTATAGACGTGGAGGTTTGTACAAGTAAAAATATCATTTCCACGTTTATTGAAGTTTAGTATATTTATTCTTCTATAATTTACAGACTGATGGTAAAGTTTATCATTTATGATTGAAAATGTACATTAATTTTAAGTACTTAAGTATATAGTAGATAGTTACCTACGCATTTTCGGAATTAACCATGGCTGTTATTAACCTAGATCTTCATAAATATAGATAGATGAGAGAATGAATAGCTTATTCTCATCTCTGACTGTGAAAGAAATTAAGCCGCCTCATGGCTTAATTCGTACGGTCGGTTATACAATAATTCTCAAAGAACGTTTTTATAAGAAACTAGCGGTCCGCCCCGGCTTCGCCCGTGGTACATATATACGTTTTCTCTACATAAAAACCATCCTCGTACTTCAAGGAATATAATTAAAAAAAATTATCGAAATCGGTTCAGCCGTTCTCGAGTTATGCGCTTACCAACACATTTTGCGATTCATTTTTATATATAAAGATTTTGTAATATTTACTTATTGCGTTGATAAGCGAAATAACTTGTGAAGTTGGTTTATCTGCAGCGGCTGTGTGTACGTGATAACTTAATTTATAAAACTGAACATTAATCATTATTTAAGACATTATCATTAAGTTATGCTTCGCTTCATGTATAATGTAACTAAATAAGCTTATCAAGGTTCGACAACGGACAATACTCGTATTTAAATAATTTTCAATTTCGAATTATGAGAGTTTATTAGATTTGTTACCATTTTATTTTGAAGCAGTAGGTACCTATTATTTCTCTGATTTCTCAATTTCGAATTATGGGTGTTCAGTAGATTTGACTGACCGGTTGGCTTGGTTGGTAGTGGCCCTGCCTTCCAAGCCAGAGGTCGTGGGTTCGATTCCCACCCGGGGCAAATATTTGTGTGATGAACATAGATGTTTGTTCTGTGTCTGGGTGTAAATTATCTTTTTAAGTATTTATTTAAAAATTATATATGTATGTTTATCAAACATCTGGTTTCCATAACACAAGCGAAAGCTTAATATGGGATCAGATTGTGCCGTGTGTGAAAATTGTCCTGAAATATTTATTTATATTTATTTTATTCATTTGAGGGGTTACCATGATGTTTTATTACAGTATTATTTCCACAGTGAAAAGTGATGGCACTAGACGGCCTATTTCCGTCATTGTTCACACTGTTATTTACCTACGGCTTTCCGAACGGAAAGCTTTCAGCTTATATGCATTCAAAATGTGATCGTGAATACTAAAACTATATGTTACTTATTATTATATATACCTAGTATATTGTGAATTAAAAATATACTAGGGAAATAGAAAAACAAAGTATGAAAAAATATTATAATTTATAAACCCTCTTCGACCCTTTTTTTTTTTATAGTGGGGAAATCTTCCAAAGAAACCCTCTTCGACCCTAATATTGTTCAAGAGAATATAGTTAAATATTCACATATTTGATTTAATAAATAGATTTTGTTTTTTTCATAAATGTATTCGAACATCTATTGCACGTGAACCCGCACACTGAACGCTGTAATAATAAAGATTATGCTATTTAGATAATTTTAATGGCTTCTGTACTGTAAATAGAAACAAATTCTCAACTTCGACAACATTGTATTGGATGCGATATAATAAGGAAGAATCAATTTCTCTTCGACATTAGTTACGTACGCAAATAACTTATAAGTTATGGAACTACTGGTAAAATATCGAATTAAACATTATACTTTTTTGGGTAATTTTATTTTTAAGTCAGTCATAACGATTTTAAACGCGATCAATTCATTATGTTGTTTAGGTATCCTCTGTTTAAAACGTGACCACTTTGCTGTGATAAATATGGGCAATATTACATTCAACTTTAGCAAAAAAGCTACGTTTTCCTTCTATTTATCTCCATATAGTATTAGTTATTCAATAAAATTAGACCGATTTTGATAAAAGATGACACAAATTTCTAACCACCTCAGAGATAAACTCTATATTATAAATGGAACAATATACACATTTATTTATCAGGTTTCATCACTTTTAACCTCCTGAAAGTTTTTAAATAAAATACAAATTAATATCCATAATTTTTTTTATTAATTTTATCAGCCGATTATATAGGTACTTACTTAGATATCTATAAATTAGAACACGAAATTGCTACATGAATAAAACTATCTTTGTATCTTTTTAGGTCATTGACGTCATAACATTTTTAATTTAAATGGATTTTTACATTCAATTTTGATTTGAATTCTTCCAGGAAACATAGAGTTATTATTATGCACAGTATGTATATAGTTTTTAACCCACATAGATAAAGAACCCGGTCTGAACACCAAGGTTTCACTTCCATTGACCCAAATCGATTGGTTACGAGGTGCTCGTCTATGATATAAACGTGATTGACAGATAACGTATAATGTAATATTCCGATTATTTTGTAATTGCCACTAATTAATTGTTATCTGTGCAATTTAAACATGGAAACAAGGTTCATAGCTCTGACTTTTAGTTTCTAGTTTCGTAGACGTAATCTGTACGCACAATTTGGCGCCAATTTATTTATCTTTCAACAAATTATTATGCGTTTTCTCTCATAATAGTTTAACATTCTAGGCAAAATTTGTTAAAATGCCGACGGAAAAAAATGCTACAGTCTATTACGTACAATCTCTTTCTTTACCTAAAGTGATTTAAATATAAAAAATACACATAACAATTAAACTGGCTTAAACTGAAAGTTTGAATACTTTGTTTTATAAACTGACATGTCAAACAACTCCTCTATCAATACAATAATTACAACTTTAATTAATAAAATTTCATACCTCGGATTTACGAGACGCGCTACCATAACCTACCTACAAATTGATAATTTTACTACAATGAATAAAATGACATTGAAGCTCAGTCATCGAACTTTACTATCTCAATTTGGCGGG